>CM064553.1:4602170-4901219 GCA_032716605.1 Paralithodes platypus | reverse complement strand
AAGCCTATTGGCCTAAGCAAGGCAGATCCCTGTCCCCACACAACCCCAACTTTCAAAAGCCCAATTATAGGCTCAACACTCTAATACCCTGAGGTTCATCGTACCAAAACGGGGGTTTGGTTTAGGATATTAACGCAGGAGTACGGGGGTCTGCCGAGCGCTGAGTGGCCCACCCTGGCGTATCCCCCTTCACACCCAAGCCCGATTCTCGTCCATATGCTTATCCAATTTTATCTTAAAGCTCCCTACCGTGTTGTTTAATCCCACTAATGCGCTTGGTAGGTCCATTACGACCATCTACAAACTCTGTTACCAAACCAGTGTAATATCTTTCCTTGAAACGAAATTTAAGTCTAATTTTGAAACCATGGGTACGAATTCGTTCGCTATCACTGAGCTTTAGTACATTTGTCATGTCCCCTTTGTTAATCCCACTAACCCACTTGAACACCTCTATCATATCCCCTCTAACTCTGCGTCTCTCTAACGAAAGGAAACCTAATTTCGGCAACCTTTCTTGCAGACGGAAGAGTTCGAATATTATGGATCAGTTTTGTCATTCGAAACACGCGGTACTCTCTCCAATGAATCTATGTCCATTCTGTAATAAGTACAACCAAAAATTGGACAGCATAATCCATATGGGTTCTCACTAATGACAAGTAGAATTATTAAGATAACATCAGCAGTTCTGTTACTCACACTCCCTAGAGATGAACCCGAGAATCCTGTTTGCCTTAGTTAACGAACGCTTATACCCGGTTGTTCTAGGCTTTCAAAATCAACAAAAATCGCTAACAAACACACCTAATCGTTTCTCGCAGTCTGAATTTTCTAATTCTAAATTATCTAGTTTATATTATAAACATGTTTTGGTTGTGCAATCTTCCCTATCTTATAATACCTTGGCATTTGGTCAATGTTACACTTCCTCTGCCCAATTTACTGTACGCATTCATGTAAGGTATCTAGATCCCTTTTGGAGGCACTCTATATCGCTATCATGAATCAATTAATCTCCCCATTTTAGTATCGTCTGACTGCGAATTTACTTATCCTACTAGTTATACCAAAATCTAGGGTCATTTATGTATATAAGAAACAACACGGGGTACCTAATCCCGATCCCTGGGGGACAACCACTTTTGACATGACGCCCCCCACTCTGACTTGGTACCATTTATGCTGACGCTCTGTTTCCCCTTACCGTAGCCTTTTGATACCTTTTGATGTGTTCGCAACTCTTCTAGCGGCACCAAGGAGCGCGACGACGCCCCTCGTTATGGGTGGTGATGTGGTGCAGTAGACCTGTTTGAAGCTGACAGCTCGCTCCCTTGCGAGGATGGGCTCGTCTGGCACTTTTTGCAGTTCGACATCTAGGGGCTCGCTTGAATTTGTCTAACTAGATGTCCCTCATGTCTCTTACTTCGACCCAGCCGTGGGAGTTTGTTGAAGAGACGTGGGCCTCTGTTGTGATAACCAGCCCTCTCACAGAGAGCCCATAGCCCGCCCTGTTTATTCATCCTGGGGGATTTCGCATTCCCCGCCTCTCCTATATGTCACTGAAGTTTCATGACTATAGGAGTATGTAGGTTTGGTACTAAACCATGCTGCGATTTTCCACGTGTAGAGTATTAGGTACCTTCTCTTCTACGTTTCCAGTGATTAGCAGATTCAGTGCTCATTGAAACGCTAGCTACAATTAGCCATGACGCTAATCCATCCCAACAATGACCCTCCTATGTCCATGTGCCGCAACAACCTTTCTCATCAATCTCTCATGGGGGACTCTTTCGAAAGCTTTACTGAATCTAAAGTATATAATATCATATGACTTGTCACTATTTACTGCTTTCATATACCTCTGAGGAAAATCTAAGCTAATTAGTTAGGCAAGAACGTCCCTGAGTGGATACATGTCGAGAATAATTTATTAAGTTAAATTTTACTAAGGGGCCTATAATTTTCCTAGAAATACTAGACTCTAGCAACTTTCCTATGATTGATGTGAGACCTATGGGACGGTAATTGGATGCTATCGATTTATCACCTTTTTTGAAGATCTGACTACATTTGCAAGCTTCCAAGCTTCTGGAACTAAACCTCTTTCTAATGACTCGTTAAATAAAAGGCTAATGGCCTACTTAACTCATCTCGGCATTCTTTTAATACTCTAGCATATCCTCGTCAGGACCAGGCGATTTTTGAGGTTTCAGTCTGTCAATTTCCTTAAGCACATCATTTCTACGTATACTAACTGTACTTAACATATTTTCTATAATATCACTATATACCATATGGACTTCTGTAATCTGTGTCAAATTTTCATTAGTGAAAACGGAAAGAAACTGACTATTTAATGTACTGCACATATTCTAATAATTTTCTGTTATTTCTCCTATTGAAGTTTTTAGGGGCCTATTACATCTCTAACGTTAGATTTATATAGTTGGTAAAAGCTTTAGGGTTATTTTTTGAGTCACTGCTGTCTATCCTATTTCATAATTTCTTTTTGCTTTCCTGATTTCCTTTTCAACCTGTCTTGATAGAGTCTGATAGTATATATGTAAATGAGTTTCGCCTTGCTTTATTTTTATATATTCCTTTCTTTTTTCCTAGAAGATCTATTAGCTTTTTAATCATGCATTTTGGTTCGTTCTGCGTCGATCTACATCTTCTTTTAGGGATATTTTTATTTTGAGCATTGTGGGGAGAAGCAATACCTGGTTATATGTATGTGGCAGTTTAACTCTGGCATATCCTGACTTAATTGCTTAACAATAGGGTCCACCCTTAAGTCTCTTCTTAGCCCACCATAATCGGCTTTTCTGAAATCTGGGATAAGTGTCGTATTCTCTTTAGCTTTCCCTGTCCATTGTATATTAAAATAAATATATTTAGATCGCTATTTCCTAGGTGGTCACCAATCTCTACAATATTTATCATAATGTTCATAGTTACTGAACACTAAATCAAGAATATTAATACCTCTAGTCGGCGTGTCTATGAATTGAAATAAAAAACTATCTTGTACTACCTCAATAAACTCTACTGAATCGGAGTCGCCTATTTGGTGCTGCCAATCAATGTTCGGAAAATTAAAATCCCCCATAATGCACACATTGCTAAACCTTGATGCTATTTTAATTTCCTCCCATAACGATGTTCCGCCATTTCTACTCATATTAGGCGGTCTTAAATAACGCCAATAACTATGGTCTCACTACCTTCGTTAACCTCTACCCAAACACTTTCATTATCATTATTTAATCTAATACCTGATTTAATACAGCTGTTTAATGTACTCCTGACAAACACTGCTGTACCCCCGCCCCTCCTACTTGTTCGGTCATATTTAAACAAACTATATCCTGGAATATCAAATTCTGCTAAAAAATGCCTAGATTCTGTATTAATCCACGTTTCAGTTAGCGCTATTATGTATATATTTTCTGTGCTAACGAGTGCTCTAAGTTCGTTCATTTTGTTACATAAACTCCTACAATTTGTATAATATTCCCTCAACCTATTACTTTATTTGCAACTAATTTCCTATTGTGTTTAGCAAACTTATTATTTCCTGTTGAACTACTAGCTCTAGACGGAAATTCTACTTTATCAGTATTCTCATCTTTACTATCAGTTGCATGTGTAGTGTTATCGATACTACTATTACACATCACTATAGCCGCACTATCTTGACTGATTATTCTATTTTACTCACTGGTTTGTCACATGAAGTACCTGCTCCATAGGGAGACAGTATTTACTTACACAACCCAGTTTTTTTTTTAACGAAACCACGCAACAATCTTGTCGAGTGAGCTGGGCAAGGGCGAAACTCCTAGTCGAGAGAGATGTACTCCATCCTGGGCATAGATTTCATCCTTACCATAAAAGAGGGACCAGTTATCCAGGAATGGAATAGTATTTGCCTTGCAATACGTCTCCAGCCGGCTATTTACACCAATAGCCCTGGAGGACCATTCCTTCCTTACCCCTCTTCTTGGCAGGATACTGTTTACCACAGGAACTCCCCCCTTTTCCTTGATCCTCTTCAACATTTCCTGATACTTGGAGAGCAACTTCTCAGTCCTGCATCTCCATATATCGTTGCTCCCTACATTGAGGAAGATGATGGGGGACCTCCCCACTCACTTCCAGAACAGAATCTATCTTCTCAGCCCCCCTCCCGGCTCGGCCACCAGGCCCCAAGACAACTTAACCAACCTAAGTGTTTGTTGGCCCTGCCAAAGTATCTAACCAATGAATCACCTACAATGAAAACAGACTTAGCTTTTTCCTTTTGTCGGCGTGTAGCAGCAGTTGTAGCGGCTTCAGCAGACTTTCTCCCCTCCCCTCTCACTGCCTCGCTGTAATGGAGCGGACAGAGATGGTGGAAGGCAGACCAGAGGAGATAAAGCAAGATGAATGAATTGACGGAGGACGAGAAGAGAAGAAGGAGAAGAAGAAAAAAAAAATACGAAACAGAAGGAGAAGACGCAGTAAAAAAGAAGAAGGCGCAGTAGAAAAGAAGAAAACGAAAAGAAGAAGGAACAGTAGAAAAGAAGAAGAAGACCGGGGATTAATGGAGCGGACAGAGATGGAGAAAGGGAGACCATAGAGATAAAACAAGATGAATGAACTGACGGACGAAGAGAAGAAAGGGGAGAGAGGAATCTTGATGGGAGGTGAAATACATACACAGGAAAGGAAAATGTGAATAACTGAAAAGGACACAAATCTGAATTAATGCCAGAACTTTATATATTTATTTATTTGTAATATTATTTTTGTTTATTTAATATTTGTATTTAGGCCAACTGTATTATATATAACATGTTTATTTTATTTCAAGTTTTTAAGTTTCCTCCCTAGACCTCCATCAAGCTTTAAAAACAACCCCAAGCTAATTCCAGATAATTTTGGAACTTATAGGTTCGCTATCGCCTGTCAGGAAATATTGACACCTAAATGACATGAAGGTCTCAAAATCGCCAAACTAATCGGCCAAACGTCATTTAATCTATACATTAATGGAGCTAAACATGAGGGAGAAGGGGGTCCAGACATAACTACAATGATAGATAAGGAAGTTGAAATACACTGTAATGAAGGAAAATAAACGAGAAAATACAAATGTACGTAATATAATATACACACACACACACACACACACACACACACACACCTACACATTCCCATCTGGGGTTGTCAAGAATGGTACAAGGCGAGATGGGTATCATATGGTTCACCTAAGCTGATGGCTACCTAAGCCTTCGGGCGAGACGGTACCGTCTATAGTGAGAATGGTACCATACAGATCCACCCTAAGCCTTCGTTTCCGTTGTCGCCAATTGGCTAAATACAGACTACACACACATCCACAGCCATTCCAACAGTACATAAAACACTTAACATGCATTTCACGCATTCCCAGTTAAGGAGGCGTGATAATAATGAGCTTAGCTCGCATTGCGTGGATTCCCCTTGACGAACAAGTAACTGAGTAACTGAGTAACACACACACACACACAAGAAAAGGTGGGTTACAAGCGAGCTATTTATCTAAGCGTTGTTGAAACTTTATACCGTACAACACTTAATGACCTTACTAATCTTCCACTCGATTGAAAGATATGTTAGTGATATTTTTTGGGTCTATATATTTACATATTAACATTATTTTTAGTTTACTCCCTAGAACCTCCATCAAGCTTTTAAAAAATAAAATAAAATCCATTATATCCCCCATCAAGATAATTTGTAAATGTTTCGGTAGAAAAAATGTCACGGCCGAAGGCCGGTTCCTTCATACACACGCTATCGCTCGCCAGGAAAAGAATCAACACACTAATGGGGCAAACGTCTTACAATTTTGAAACTAAATGGGCTAAGCATGAGGAAGAAAGGTGTCCAGAAAAAGTGTAGTGTATCTTAATTGTGTAGTGTCCAGGGATGTTGCAACCACTTCACATATGATAATTAGAATGATCAACTACTGTACATTATTTGGGCAGAGGTATACAATCAAAGTTTCTCTCTCTCTCTCTCTCTCTCTCTCTCTCTCTCTCCCGGGTTGGGTGGGTTGAGAGAGTCTGTGTTGCTATCCTTACCTTCCACATTGTAGCAAATACTATGTAGTAGTCCGGACTAGGCAGTAGGGACAGCAAGGACTGAGCAGTCTGTGAGTCTATGTAACTCTATGTAACACTCAAAAGTGTGAGTAAATGTGTAAGCTGCTGGAGCGTGCATGTGTGGGTGTGGGAACTAAGGCTCCTCAATAAGAAAAAAATGAAATGGACCAAGTACCTAATACGAACATTTTACAGCTTAGGCGTAGTGAGAGAGAGAGAGAGAGAGAGAGAGACATAGAGTTACATAGATACACAGACCACACAGACCTCAAGGTCCTTACTAGGCAGTCTGGCCTTACAAACTATATATATATTCTGACATACGGAGCCCTGTATGTTAATTTAAGAGTTAGAATTAGAGTTCAAGGAGCCAAACTACCCAAGTGGTGAAGCAGACTAGCGAGCGAACGAGCGAGTGGGCAAACCATCTCGCCCCATACCAGCTCGCCCCATACCTCGATGACCGATGCTATGACGTATGATCGACGCCAAGAGCTGTGAGTGGACGACACACCTGTTATGTGATTCGAGGAGCTATGATTGGAGCGCGCACCATCACTCGCCTCCTGATTCGTTCCTACACCATCATTGTTTGGTATATAAGACCCGAGTTGTGGGCATTCAAATCAGTCTCATTTGGAGTTGGGGAAGGTGAACTTGCAGCTGGAGGAAGACGGGGTGAAGTATTATAATGGGATTGTGACTGTCAGTCAGATTATATAAATGTGTGTTAAGTGTGTTCGGTGTAAACACTTACGTTATGTTGGTTAGTGAGATATGTGATTGGGAATTAACGTGATGTGTTTAATGTGTGTAATGTGTTTAACTATTTAATTGGGAATTAACGTGAACACTACTATTATGTGTTTAACGATTTAATTGGGAATTAACGTGAATGCTACTATTATGTGTTTAACTATTTGATTGCGAATTAACGTTAACGCTACTATTTATGTACTTAACTATTTGATTGGGAATTAACGTTAACGCTATTATTATGTACTTAACTATTTTAGTTGACTAACTTGTGGACTAAAGCAACTCTTTAAGTAATTGGGTTATGATGAAAGTAATACTATTGTTTTATATTAATACTTACGAGTTCTTTCATTTTCTTTGAATTAAGCTTACATTGCTTAATGGTGCTTAGTACGGTGATGCTATTGTCTCGTATTAGTAATATCGCCTTAGACTAACATGGCTGTGATAATATTACTTCTAGTGATTTCCTAAGCTGAAGAAAATTCTTTTGCTTCAAATATTATATTTTGCTTTTCATATTATTTGAGTGAGACCTGAATCGAATCTATGAAACGATCCTGTAACTTTATTTACTCATAATCAAACCTCAATGTTACGTGGTTAAGAAATACATTTAACTAATTATTAAATATATATCTAACTTTTTGTGTGACTTTGATATTACTCCTGATGATGATAATAATAATATAATACTATTAACGTAAGACAAGAACCAAGAATAATTACATTAAATATAAATAAAAGGACATAGAAGAAAACTATCTATTCATTTCAAAGAGGGTAAGAGACAGAAATATTCTTACTTTAATATTTATCTTTCAAGACTTTTTATAAAATTAATAGTCCTTCTTTAGATATAACTTATTCGGTTCATAACCATAGCCTACTAAGCTTCGGTTAAATAATAATTCTTTATAAATACTACATGACTTTAATTAGTTTCAGTATTTTTCATAATTAAAGAGTATCAGTCAATAAAGGATACCAAGTCCTATGATCCAAAAGGAAAGGAAGCAACAACAGGAATTTATGTTATTAGATTTTACTTTTGTTTTGCCTTCAGCTGACTGATACCTTAATATATATCTCTGTGCTATCTAGATTCATCAGGTTAACCACTTGAGGATCAAGATACGTAACAGAAGAGTGGCGACCTTGCCAGGATTCGTTTCATACAGTTTCACTCAGTTTCATTAACGTTTCCCTACTTAAAAATCAAATATTAATCATGCCTCAACTAATTAATAACGAAGATGCTAGAGTTTTCATAGAATCAGAACCCACATCCCCTGATATTGACTGTCTGTCAAAATCTGAACTGAAAGTGCTTGCCTCACATCTCCAATTATCTGTCTCAAACATGTCTAAAGTAGAGGTGGCTCAGACCATAAAAACCCACCTGTTCCCTGTAGAAGGCGGGGAGGGAGACGGAGCAGTTGGTGGGATCCCTAGTAAACCTAGCCAACTTGATGAACAATTGCCACCTGGTTTGACCGGTGATCAGGTACTGGAACTAGCCAAACTAAAAATAGAACTAGCCAGAATAAATACCGAAGAAGCCAGAATAAAGACCGAACATTATCAATATCAATATCAAACGGCTCAACTAAATGTCAATACGAATGCTCCTGTAATTGCTCCCCCTCTGGATTGACTATGACTAGTGTCATTCCACCTTTCACTGAGGATAATGTGCAGGATTTCTTTGTTTTGTTTGAGGAAGTTGCTGGAGGTATGAAGTGGACAAGAGATCAATGGCCTTTTATGTTACAAACCGTTTTGACAGGGCAGGCTCGAGCCACGTATTTGTCAGAAGTAGCAGAAGTTAGGCAGGATTATGACAATCTCAAAGAAGCTATCCTAAAAACCTATCAATTGCAGCCTGAGGCTTACAGGCAATCTTTCCGTAAAAACCAGAAGAAAGTAGAAGAAACCCATAAGGTATTTGCCAGGACCATGACTAAAACTTTCAATCATTGGGTCAAGAGTAAGAAAGTCACAAGCTACAACGATCTGAAGGAGTTGGTCCTGTTAGAAAATTTCCTATGGAAAATTGATTCTTCTGTATCCTATCATTTAAAGGGGAAAAAGGTAGATTGTCTTGCTGACGCTGCTGACATGGCTGACACATACGTGCTCAACAACAAATTTCGTGGAAAGAAGCCCTACGATAATTCTAGCTCTAATTTTAAGTATCCCAATCACAAATCTGACAGACCCAGTCACAAGCCTATAACGTCTTCCCCAGCTAGCCAAAATAGAATTGTTCCCCCAACTAAAAATGCGACTCAGGGCAATGGTAACAGAGGTGGGCCCCAAACTAATAGTAATGCTCAAAGAGGGAACTTTCCCGTATCCCCTAAAGTATGTACTTTTTGTGGCATGAGAGGCCACCTAGCTTATCAGTGCTGGGCCAAGGAAAAAACCGAGAGATCGGGGCAGACAGTTGCCGCCGTATCTCAAATTCCATGTGTGCCTTTAATGCAGGGCTCCCGACAGGAGTACCTAGCACCAAATGTTCCTTTAATGCAGGACTCCCGACAGAAGGAGTACCTAGCACCAAAAGTTCCTTTAATGCAGGACTCTCGACAGAAGGAGTACCTAGCAGCTAACGTAAATCATCTAGACAGGGGTGTAGTAGCATGTGTGGTGCAACCCACAAGGGTTAAACCAATAATAATTTCACCATCAGTGCAGGACAGTTACCGTCCCTTTATTTCATCTGGCAACGTGAGCTTAAATGGTTGCATGCATGAGGTAAAAATTCTGAGAGACACAGGTTCTACTAGCACCCTCATGGTGAATCCTTACACTGAGTGCCCACCTGGCGAACCAGTTGTAATGAGAGGTGCTGGAGGCCAGTTTTATGCATACTTGGTAAAAGGCGAAATTGAATGTGAGTTACTACAGGGTGAGGCCACCATAGCTTTGTGTAGGTCCCAAGATATCCCTGTGCCTGGGGTAACCCTCCTTTTGGGGAATGATGTAGCAGGTGAGAAGGTCCGACCAGACCCCATTTTGTCACTTTCCCCTGTTAACGAGCCACTAACCGGTGAGCTCGACAAGGAGTTGCCAACTGTTTTCCCTGTGTGTGCTGACACACGTTCAATGTCTCAAGTAGCAGTTCCCTCAGACAGAAATATACCGAATGTAAGAGTTGATGAAAGGGATGATGAGAGTGTGAATGATGCTCCAACTGTGCCTGATGATGTGACTGAGGTGGATTTATCTGACACCTTTATGGCTCATCTTGACCCTAACGATGACCATGAAACCCCTCCAAATTGTCCTAGTGGCCTGGTAGAGCTACAGAGAGATGATTGTGAATGCAAGGAGTTAGCTGCCAGGTCCGTGAGTGAAGAGGAATGTGAGAAGGAGGGTGGTGAATGTTTCTACCTCAAAGGAGGAGTATTGTGGCGAAGATGGAGACCGCCACACAGATCAATCGATGACGGGGCTTGGGACGTCCATCAAGTAGTAGTCCCCAAACCTTGTCGTAAAGATATCATGGAAATGGCACATTGTATACCATTGGCAGGACACCTAGGTGTGAGAAAAACTCTAGACAGAATCAGATCCCACTTTTACTGGCCAGGAATGCGTGCAGATGTAGTGGAGTGTTGTAGAGTGTGTCACACTTGCCAGATGACAGGAAAACCCAATCAGAAGGTGCCTGTACATCCTCTGGTGCCCTTGCCCGTTTTCGAGAATCCTTTTACTCGGGTGGTAGTGGACATTGTAGGCCCATTGCCTAAGACTTCCCAAGGTAACATTTATTTATTAACTATCATGGACATGGCAACTCGCTACCCAGAGGCTATACCCTTAAGGACTACCTCTGCTCCAACTGTTATCAAGGAACTGCTCAAATTGTTCACCAGAATGGGTTTCCCCCATGAGGTGCAAAGTGATCAAGGAACTAATTTACCTCTAACATTTTCCAGCAGTCCCTGAAGGAGTTGGGTATCGAGCATGTAAAGTCTAGCACCTACCACCCAGAGAGTCAAGGGGTTCTCGAACGATATCATCAGACATTAAAGGGAATGTTACGTAAGTATTGTACAGAGACCGGAGTTGAGTGGGATAAGGGGGTACCTTTTCTTTTATTTGCTACTCGTGAGGTTCCAACTGAATCCCTGGGTTTTTCCCCTAATGAGCTAGTTTTTGGCCAACCTTTATCTGCCAAGTTCAGGGGCCCATATAAGATAATTCGGAGGGTGAGCATTACCGATTATCTAGTAACTACCCCAGACAGGAGAAAGCCCACGCAAGTATTCCATATAAATATGTTGAAGCCCTACCATAGGTCCCCTGATTCCTCTCCTCCAGATTCTCCTACTGTGGCAGTGAATGTCAGGACCTGTGAGCAGCCTGGTGCGGACAAAGTCTTCAGTTCTCTTACTGATCCGCAACAGACTGTTCCAGAGCCTGAAGGTATCCATGCAGACTTTGACTTGTCATGTAGCCTATCCAACTTTCAGTATAATTCAGTGGCTTTGAGGGAACTACCATTTAAACTATGTCATCTTCCCTCTGATCAAGCGAACCAACTAATCTCTGTTTTATCTCAGTCTCCCAATGTGTTCCGTGATACTCCAGGGCTCACTTCTTTGGCCGTGCACGACATCGACGTAGGGGATGCAACTCCCATTAAACTATCCCCCTACCGTGTCTCACCACAACGCAGGAGTATACTGCAGGTCGAGCTTGACTTAATTTTTTCAAACCAGCTGATCACAAGGGCCTTCAGCCAGTGGAGTAGTCCGGTCATACTTGTGCCGAAGCCAGACGGGAGCCATTGGTTTTGTAGGGGCTATAGGCAAGTCAATGCTGTCACAAAGAACGATACCTACCCACTGCCACGGATCAAAGATTGCATTTACCAGTTTGGCCTCATGCAGCAGTAAGTATAATTTAATGAGAGGATTTTGGCAATTAGCTCTCCCTTGTAGCGAGGTAAATATCATGCTTTTGTAGTGCGCTTTTAAGCCTTCAGCTGTGAGATGCCTTGCAGTTCGAATAACGCTCCAGCTACGTTCCGGCTATGTTCTGATGTGGTACCTGGAGACGTTGCCTACTTTGGGTGATATCCTTATTATATCCTCATTATAATCTTGCTGTTGCCAATCTGGTGGTGAATCTATTTATGTATTATGTTTAATATTATGTACTATACTCCTTAAACTCTTTTCTAGGGGGGAGGTCTGACATACGGAGCCCTGTATGTTAATTTAAGAGTTAGAATTAGAGTTCAAGGAGCCAAACTACCCAAGTGGTGAAGCAGACTAGCGAGCGAACGAGCGAGTGGGCAAACCCTCTCGCCCCATACCAGCTCGCCCCATACCTCGATGACCGATGCTATGACGTATGATCGACGCCAAGAGCTGTGAGTGGACGACACACCTGTTATGTGATTCGAGGAGCTATGATTGGAGCGCGCACCATCACTCGCCTCCTGATTCGTTCCTACACCATCATTGTTTGGTATATAAGACCCGAGTTGTGGGCATTCAAATCAGTCTCATTTGGAGTTGGGGAAGGTGAACTTGCAGCTGGAGGAAGACGGGGTGAAGTATTATAATGGGATTGTGACTGTCAGTCAGATTATATAAATGTGTGTTAAGTGTGTTCGGTGTAAACACTTACGTTATGTTGGTTAGTGAGATATGTGATTGGGAATTAACGTGATGTGTTTAATGTGTGTAATGTGTTTAACTATTTAATTGGGAATTAACGTGAACACTACTATTATGTGTTTAACGATTTAATTGGGAATTAACGTGAATGCTACTATTATGTGTTAAACTATTTGATTGCGAATTAACGTTAACGCTACTATTTATGTACTTAACTATTTGATTGGGAATTAACGTTAACGCTATTATTATGTACTTAACTATTTTAGTTGACTAACTTGTGGACTAAAGCAACTCTTTAAGTAATTGGGTTATGATGAAAGTAATACTATTGTTTTATATTAATACTTACGAGTTCTTTCATTTTCTTTGAATTAAGCTTACATTGCTTAATGGTGCTTAGTACGGTGATGCTATTGTCTCGTATTAGTAATATCGCCTTAGACTAACATGGCTGTGATAATATTACTTCTAGTGATTTCCTAAGCTGAAGAAAATTCTTTTGCTTCAAAATATTATATTTTGCTTTTCATATTATTTGAGTGAGACCTGAATCGAATCTATGAAACGATCCTGTAACTTTATTTACTCATAATCAAACCTCAATGTTACGTGGTTAAGAAATACATTTAACTAATTATTAAATATATATCTAACTTTTTGTGTGACTTTGATATTACTCCTGATGATGATAATAATAATATAATACTATTAACGTAAGACAAGAACCAAGAATAATTACATTAAATATAAATAAAAGGACATAGAAGAAAACTATCTATTCATTTCAAAAGGGTAAGAGACAGAAATATTCTTACTTTAATATTTATCTTTCAAGACTTTTTATAAAATTAATAGTCCTTCTTTAGATATAACTTATTCGGTTCATAACCATAGCCTACTAAGCTTCGGTTAAATAATAATTCTTTATAAATACTACATGACTTTAATTAGTTTCAGTATTTTTCATAATTAAAGAGTATCAGTCAATAAAGGATACCAAGTCCTATGATCCAAAAGGAAAGGAAGCAACAACAGGAATTTATGTTATTAGATTTTACTTTTGTTTTGCCTTCAGCTGACTGATACCTTAATATATATCTCTGTGCTATCTAGATTCATCAGGTTAACCACTTGAGGATCAAGATACGTAACAATATATATATATATATATATATATATATATATATATATATATATATACACATATACACATACATATATACATACATACATATATACAGTATACATACTGTACAGTGTACACACATACATGTACATACATACTGTAGATACATTTTTTTTTTTTTTTTCATATCATCCCAGCCCTCTGTAGATAGAGGTCAAGCCTTCCCTTGAAAGCGTTTATTGTGTCGCTCTCCGCCACTCTCGCTGGTAGTTTATTCCACTCTGTCACCACACTGTAGGTGAAGAAACTCTTTGACACCTACAGTAGGTTTGCCTTTTTGTTTTTTTATTTTCATTCCATTTCCGCGAGTTTGATTAGTATTGTTTAATATATGTCTGAAGGGGTTAATGTGAATAGTGCAGTTGCATCGACTTTGTCGAAACCTTTTAGTATCTTAAAGCACTCAATAAGCTGACCCCTTAACCTCCTCTTTTTTAATGAGAACAGGTTCAATCGTTTAAGTCTTTCTTCATATGATGTATTTCTTAATGAGGGTATCATCTTCGTCGCTCTACGCTGTACTGAATCGAGTCTTACAATGTATTTGATCAGATAAGGTGACCAGAACTGCACACCATATTCAAGGTGGGGCCTCACCATACTTTTGAACAGTGGCACTATTGCGTTCTCATGTTTATATGTAAATTTTCGTTTAATAAAGCCCAATGCTATGGTTGCCTTATTTGCAGCTGCTATACATTGGCCGGAAGTTTTTAGGTTTTCAGATATTAGTACCCCTAGGTCTTTTACTACCGTTGCGGTTTTTATTTGTTTGCCATTCATTTCGTATTTGTATTTCATATTTCTGCTACCAACCTGCAGCACCTGACATTTATCGACATTGAAGGGCATCTGCCATTTTTTCGACCACTCTGATATCTTGTTTAAATCAGATTGCAACGCATTTCCATCATCTTCGTTCAGGACTGTATTTCCTATTTTTGTATCGTCGGCGAATTTGGAAATGGTGTTGAGAGACAGAGAGAGAGAGAGAGCTACATAGAGCTACATAGATACACAGACCTCAAGGTCCTTACTAGGCAGTCTGGTCTTACAAAGTATATATATATATATATATATATATATATATATATATACACATACATGCATACATATATACTGTATATATACAGTATATATATATACATATATATACATACTGTACAGTGCACACACATACACATACATACATACATCATTTTTTTTTTTTTTTTTCACCCCAGCCCTCTGCAGATAGAGGTCAAGCCTTCCCCTTCTCGGGTTCATCTCTAGGAGTGTGAGTAACAGAACTGCTGATGTTATCTTAAAACTTTACTTGTCATTAGTGAGACCCCATATGGATTATGCTGTCCAATTTTGGTGTCCTTATTACAGAATGGACATAGATTCATTGGAGAGAGTACAGCGTAGAATGACAAAAATTATCCATAATATTAGAAATCTTCCGTATGAAGAAAGGTTGAAGAAATTAGGTTTACATTCGTTAGAGAGACGCAGAGTTAGAGGGGATATGATAGAGGTGTTCAAGTGGGTTAGTGGGATTAACAAAGGGGACATGACAAATGTACTAAAGCTCAGTGATAGCGAAAGAACTCGTACCAATGGTTTCAAATTAGATAAATTTCGTTTCAGAAAAGATATAGGCAAATATTGGTTTGGTAACAGAGTTGTAGATGGGTGGAATGGACTACCAAGTGCTATAGTGGGATCTAAAACTGTAGGGAGCTTTAAGATAAAATTGGATAAGCATATGGACGAGAAGGGTTGGGTGTGAAGGGGGATCAGCCGGGTTGGGCCAATCAGCGCTCTGCAGACCCCCATAATCCTGCGTTATTCTCTAACCGTTTTGGTAATATGATCCTCAGGGTATTAGAGTGTTGAGCCTATAATTGGGCTTTGTAATTGATTTGGGGTTGTGTGGGACAGGGATCTGCCTTGCTTAGGCCAATCGGCTTTCTGCAGACTCCCATTTTCTTATGTTCTTAAGTTCTTATGAAAGCGTTTATTGTGTCGCTCTCCACCACTCTCGCTGGTAGTTTATTCCACTCTGTCGCCACACTGTAGGTGAAGAAACTCTTTGTGACATCTATGTTTGCCTTTTTGGATTTTAATTTAATTCCATTTCCGCGAGTTTGATTAGTATTGTTTAATGTGAATAGTGCATTTACATCGACTTTGTCAAAACCTCTTAGTATCTTAAAGCACTCAATAATCTGACCCCTCAACCTCCTCTTTTTTTAATGAGAACAGGTTCAATCGTTTAAGTCTTTCTTCATATGATTTATTTCTTAATGAGGGTATCATCTTCGTCGCTCTACGCTGTACTGACTCGAGTCTTACAATGTCCTTGATCAGATAAGGTGACCAGAACTGCACACCGTATTCAAGGTGGGGCCTCACCATACTTTTGAACAGTGGCACTATTACGTTCTCATGTTTATATGTAAATTTTCGTTTAATAAAGCCCAATGCTATGTTTGCCTTATTTGCAGCTGCTATACATTGGTCGGAAGTTTTTAGGTTTTCAGATATTAGTACCCCTAGGTCTTTTACTACCGTTGCGGTTTTTATTTGTTTGCCATTCATTTCGTATTAGTATTTCATATTTCTGCTACCAACCTGCAGCACCTGACATTTATCGACATTGAAGGGCATCTGCCATTTTTTCGACCACTCTGATATCTTATATAAATCAGATTGCAACGCATTTCTATCATCTTCGTTCAGGACTGTATTTCCTATTTTTGTATCGTCGGCGAATTTGGAAATGGTATTGTTTAACCCTACATTAATATCGTTAATGTAAATGAGAAACAGGACCGGTCCAAGGACTGAACCCTGTGGAACTCCACTAGTGACAGGCTCCCACTCCAATTCCACTCCATTTATCACCACTCTCTGTCTTCTGTCTGTATGCCAATTTTGTATCCAAGAATGAATTTCACCTTTGATACCTATCCTCTCCAGTTTAGCCAATAGTTTTCGGTGAGGCACCTTGTCGAAAGCTTTTTGAAAGTCCAAGAAGATTATATCTAGTGATTTCGTCATGTTGTTATATGTGAATAGTTTGTTATAAAATTCAATCAAATTTGTTAGGCATGACTTATTTGATCAAAAGCCGTGTTGACTATCTTTGATTAGGTTGTTTGATTCGAGGAAATCTACTATCTTATCTCTAAGGATTTTTCCATGATTTTTCCTACAATTGAAGTTAGACTAATTGGTCTGTAATTACTCGCTTTGGCCTTGCTACCCTTCTTGTATATCGGCGTAATGTTCGCATCTTTCCAATCACTCGGTACAATCCCCTGTAGTAATGATAAGTTAAATAGTTGTGTCAGGGTTTTGCTATTTCGTCCTTAACATTCTTAATTATTTTCGGGTGGAGCATGTTGGGTCCCGGGGGCATATAGCCCAACTATATTATGGTTCGGCACCACTGGTGAGAACGGTTCCGCGCGGCCTATTTAATGGCTAACTCAGCTAAACTCGCACATATTTTACCGTACCGTATGGCGCGGCAAAGAGAAGACAGAATGAGACCACAGTTTTAAATCTAATATATTTTATTAGTTAGGTTAGGTTAGGTTAGGTTAGGTTATATATATATATATATATATATATATATATATATATATATATAATTATATATATATAACCTAACCTAACCTAACCTAACCTAACCTAACCTAACCTAACTAATAAAATATATAAGATTTAAAACTGTGGTCTCATTCTGTCTTCTCTTTGCCGCGCCATACGGTACGGTAAAATATGCGCGAGTTTAGCTGAGTTAGCCATTAAATAGGCCGCACGGAACTGTTCTCACCAGTGGTGCCCAACCATAATACAGTTGGGCTATATGCGTCCCGGGGTCTTATTTACATTTAAATTACTCAATTTGCTTTGTACTTAGCTAACACTGATGGTGAAATCTCCTATCACATGAGTTGAGGTGTTATTTTCAGGGGTATGATCGATAACTTCTTCTGTGAAAACTGAGCCAAAATATTTGTTGAGCATACTTGCCGTGTTTGTGTCACCTGTTATTGTCTGGCCATCTTCTAGTAGCGGTCTGATTCCGCTTTTGATCTGTTTATTTTTATTTACGTAACTGTAGAATGTTTGGGGGTTTGTGGCACTCTCTCTGGCAATAGTCATTTCGTACTTTTGTTTGTTCGCCCTAATTATTTGTTTCACTTCCCTTCTACTATGTTTGTACAAGTTTTTAATTACTTCAGTGTTTGTGTTATTTTGTACAAGTTTGTGGAGTTGATTCCTTTTCCTTATTGCCTTGCCAATGTCTCTACTGTACCAAGGGGGCATACTTGATTTCGTATTACGTTTTGGTTTCATGGGTACAAATTTTGTATGCGCTTCTGTAATTGTAGACTTAAAATGTCCCCATAGTTCATTTACTTCGTTTATATTTATGAGGTTTGAGTGTATGTTTGATATCGATTCCTTAAGTCCGTCATAATTTGCGTTTTTAAAGTCCGAAACCATTCCTGTTGTTTTTACTGTGGAATATTTGCTTATAACGTTGATTCTTAAGATTTTATGATCGGATGTTGCCAGATGTTCACCTACATCCAGGTTTGATAATAGATTTTCTTGGGTAGTGATTACGAGGTCTAATATATTCCTGTCTCGCGTCGGCTGTTTTACGTGTTGAGTCAAAAAATTGTCCTGGATGAAGCTTGTCATTAGGCGTGACTCAGCATTTTTTCCGGTCAGGGTATTCCAGTCAATTAGGGGGAGGTTATAGTCACCTAGTAAAACTGTTTCGTCGGAATTAAGGGTTTTCTCTAGTATTTCATAACAAAATTTATCATCGGCAACAGTTAGTCTCGGTGGTCGGTACGCTGTAGTGATATTTAAGTTCATGTTTTTTGTATTTATTTTGACGCACACTATTTCTGCATTACTTTCGTGGTTAGTCACCTCAACTGGGTTTAAGTAGGTTGCAACGTACATTGCATCTTTGTTTTCCATTGTTACGGTCTTTATGATTTTTTTGATATGGCTCTATGTGATATTCATGAAGTAGATCTTTATTTTTAAGGTTCAGGTGTGTTTCCGTTATACAAAATATAACGTCAACTTTCTCATTTAATAACAGACATTTGAGTTCATCTATTTTGTTTCTTATTGAGCAGGCATTTATGGATATTATTTATATATCATTTCTCTCAGCATGCGCTGGATTTGTTTTTCTTATTGGTAAGGATGGGTTTGGGGTTGTGACTTGAAGCCGCGGCGGGTTGTCAAATTCATTCAATTGGTTGGGTTGGCTTGGATGGGGTTGGGTGGGGTTGTTTAGTTTGTTTTGTGGTTCAGATTGGTAAATTTTCGCAACTTGTGGGCCATTGGGGTTGACAGTTTCATGTAAATGGTTGTGATGGACTTGGAAGGGTTGGGCGGGGTTATTTATTTTTCTTAACTGTGCGGGTGGGTTAGGATGCGTGAGTTTTAAACCAAAGGGGGTATTTATTTCATTAGTTTGATTGTGTGGGGTTGTGGGAGGGCTTTTCCGGGGGTAGCGATGTCAATACTCAGAGGATTCTATTAGCATAGTTATCTCTCGGTCCTGACTAGTGTTGTTTTCATGGGCAATGTATGTTGCGTGATTTAGGGTGTCACTCATGTGCTGAACGCCTTTTTCTGATAAATGAATGCCATCTCCGCTGTACAGGGACGAGTTCCCTACAAAGGTGGTCCAATTGTCCACATACAGTACCTTCTCTTGTTTGCACATGACCTTGACTGCGTTGTTAATTTCTATGGCTCTATTTTGTCCGTATGAGCTTGTATTAATCCGGGGTATGACGCCGCTTACCACACATTTCGTGGTCTTCCTTTTCATGACTTTAATTAGGTTCTCGAAATATTTTTCTATGGTCTTAATTGGGGCCTTACCTCCGTCAAAGCAGTCATTTGAGCCAACATTGACGACTACACAGGTGCCCTCTGGTATGGCGGAGTTAGTTATGTCTTTCAAGATATGTTCGACTTTACCGCCTGGAATGACCTTTACTGACCTTTTTCCTCTGTTCTTGGTGGCAAAGGCAGCTCCTTGACCTCGCATGAGACTGTCACCATAGACTAGGGTGAGTTTCTCCTTCCCGATGACTCCGTGATTTGATGGTTTCGTTGTTTTTCCGTCAGGAATTTTCTTGCCTTTCGAGCTTGCTTTCACGTGGTCAGTTACCTCGTGTGCAAATCTGTTTTTGATAGGGTTACCTGGTGTCGCTTTCCCATTCCCATTCACGTGGTCAGTTACCTCGTGTGCAAATCTGTTTTTGATAGGGTTACCTGGTGTCGCTTTCCCATTCCCATTCCCATTCACGTGGTCAGTTACCTCGTGTTCATTGTTTTCGGCGAGAACAGCAAATCTGTTTTTGATGGGATACCTGTTGTCGCTTTCCCATTCCCTTGGGATTTGTTCTTGTTACGCCTGTTGACTACTGTCTGAAATAGATCATTGGATGGGTTTTCTTTTTGAAGATTTTTAACAACGTCGACTTGCTTACTCTCTATGTCATTTACTCGCTCTTTTAGTAAGAAATTTTGATGCGAAAGTACACCTACAGTCTCCTTTAGTGTCAGATTATCTCGCTTCAGTTCGTCAGCCTGTGCCTTGTGTGCTTCTAATGTGCACTCCAAGAGCAAAATATGTTCACCAGTTAAACACATAAAACACTTGGCATTTGGATACCCATGACGCGGATACCATTCCTTGTAGTAGTTCTTGTTACAGGAGGGGCATTTAATTCTGATCGGTGCCATGATTTGGGGTTAGTGAGGAAGAATTTGCAAAAACGAAAGGTACAAAATGTTGGAGTGGTCACTTCCCTTAAAGAGTTGTTCCGATGTTGCTGATGCAGGTTGCAAGGTGTTAGTGGGGGGTGAGGGTAGTTTCTGTTACGTCGGCACTTTAAAAAGAAATTTGGGACGGGTTTTGGGGGTGGGGGGGATGGTCCTAGGGGCCCTTATTTTATACCCCTATTTCCCCTAATAAACCGAGGTTTGAAAGGGGGGGGCCCCCTCCGGCGGTACTTTTTGACACTTGGCGGCAGGAGCGGTGCAGCCGGGGGGGAGGGGGGGGGGGGACGAACTAGGGATGAGAGGAAAAAAAAGAAAGAGAGAGTGGGGGGGGGAGGAAATGAATTGGGATGAGAGGAAAAGAGAGAGAGAGAGAGGGGGGTGAGAGTGAGTGAGAATGAGAGAGAGAACGAAAGGGAGAGAGAGAGATGAGAGAGAGAGAGAAGGGTGAGAGTGAGAAAATGGAAGTGAGAGATTGAGAGAGAGAGAGAACGAAAAGGAGAGAGAGAGAGAGAGGATTAGTTTATTGGGGGGCTGTATTCACCCTGGTGGGGCACTCCTCGTAAAACGGAAGTCGTTGAGGGGAGAAGGGCGGTGCCTTTAGTTGGGGTTGGGGTGGGGGGGGAGGAGTTGGGAGGAGAGAGAGAGAGAGAGAGATAATTTGTTTATTGGGGGGCTGTATTCACCCGGGTGGGGCACTCCTCGTAAAGCGGAAGTTGTTGAGGGGACGGGCGGTGCCTTTTGTTGGGGTTGGGGATGGGGTTGGGGGAGTTGGGAGGAGAGAGAGAGAGAGAGATTAGAGTGAGAGGGAGTTTTTGAATACTAGGAATTACAATGGATAGGCAGCTGGAAGTTCGTGTGGGACAAATTAAAGGAGGTATTTAGACAAGGAGGAGATATTTAAGCTTATAGAGAGGGATTTTTCTATAGAGTGAGTGTGGCAGACCAAGATTTTTGCAAGAAGGATTTAGATATTGGGATGTGGGGATTGTAATTCGGGATGTTCTATATAGTGAGAGTGAGTGAGAGAGACAAATTTGTGTATAAGAGAGATTTATATGTAAAAATAGGTTAGGTAGTTTATAATAAGGGAGTTAGCAGATCAGCTGAAGTATTGAGGGATAAGCCTTTGCAACGGCACCTCTTATTTACATTCTACTTTTCCTATTTTTCTGAAGTGTGTAGAGAGGGGAGAAGGGGTGTTGGAGAGAGAGGAAGCTGTTGGAGTGGCTTTGTTATGTGTGTTTAGTCTGTATACGTCGTCAGGATGTTCCCTGACTGGGTGCGAGCATGTGAAACATGATAGGACGTACTACCACACCCACTAAATGTCCGCCGTGGCAGGGATTGTTATTTAGATGATTTGAAAGAGACCGAAAATTTTACAGAGAGATGTTTAACCCGGGAACTGCAGGGAGACTCTTAAGAGTTCCCCCGGCGGACTGCGGGAAGACTCTTAAGAATCAGAGAAAACAAAAATCAACTTTTGACATCGAAAAAATGCATGGCCCCTGGGCCATGCAAAATCTCAGTCCTCTACCTCCCCTCCTTCACACCCCGTGCTACCGCCAGACGCTGCAGACGCTCTGTCAACGCTCTCACGATATCGATCATAATTTGAGTATTAACTACTCATCCTCTTCATTCTTGTGCATGAAAGGTGGTTAAGAGCACGTTTAACCATCCTGTAGCTTAGTAAGTAACACTGCACGATATTTCGCTGTGTATTGACTGAAAAACTTTGTGTTTATCACAAGACTCCTGCTCGGACAGGGCGCCACTAGCGCCATCTATTGTTTTGTTTTGCTTTGTAAACAAACGCTCTCTTATTACTATTTTATATAAAATCGTAGCCCCTAATTTTACCCATTACCTACTGTAGTAAGTATCAATTTAACTGCCTTGTATGTAAGTAAAGCTTTGCATATTAATTTGCTAATAAACAATATTGTTTACTAACTAACCGCCTACAGGGACTAACGCCGACACCATTTTGTAAACAAACCTTTTTGGGGATTATACATATTAAATTCCAGCAAATTTTGTACCAAATTTAAGTGCATTCATTTATCTTTTCCCCCTAGATATATTCTTGACTTTTTCTCCTCAGACTGATTTTACTTTAAGCTAAGGGTGGTATTTGTACAAACTAACCTAGCCTAACCCAACCTGCCAAGCTTTTAACCTAACCCAAACCTAGCCTAGCCTATAGCCAGCCAATCTGTTTTATTATTAACTCTTGTAGATATTGTATTTGGTATCCTACTGTAGCTATATATATCTGTAATTTTAGTTGTTGCTTGCACGATCTTGTAATAACCTTTGACTGATACACTTTTTTATCTAAAAAGAGTAGGCTACTGCTTTACTAGGCTTCAGTGACACCAGGGTCATCTGTTGACACAGTATATTAACCCCTTGTGTGCAGTCACACTTTATTTTTATATAATCTCTATTTGGTGAATTGTATATTTAGTTACATATTCTGTTATACATATATTTGTTTAAGGTTAGGTTATCACACCTGGTAGCCTATTTCTGCGAATTTCAATTTTATTATATTCGGTTAGGCTATTCAACGCTGGTAGCCTATTATTGCGTATTTCAATTTAAAAAAAAAAAACTTTTGGTTAGGCTATCGCCCCTGGAAGCCTAATTCTGCGTATCTCAACATTTTTGTTTTCGGTTAGGCTATCACCCCTGATATCCTATTTCTGCGTATTTCAGCATATTTGTTTTCGGTTGAAGTGATTGAAGTGTTTTTAAAGTGAGTGAAGTGTTGTAAAGTGAGTGAATTGTTTTTTAAGTGAGTGAAGTGATCTGAAGAAAGTGACTGTCACCATGCCTCGCGCTTGTGCGAACTGCGCCGGTAGGTTTGGTGAGTCCATGTTTGCTACTATCGATCTTCAAGTCTGCCGGCTCTGCCAGCAACGAGAGAATTTTACAGTGAAATTAGATGAAGCCTACAACAAGATCAACGTCCTCACCATGAAGCTGGAATCACTCCAAGAGTTTGTAACACTCAACGTTGGAGTGCCACAAACTTCAATTGTCACCGCAACTCCAGCAGCCACCAACGCCCCAACGTCAAATGCCAACAATTCAACGCCTACAGTAGCCATTTCAGCTGATGTTTCCGATACTCAAGATACAAATAGCGACTCTCTTCCCCCTCAAGACAACTTCCGTGTCGTGAGGAACAACGTTTGCCCCAAGACCAGGAAACACATACCGAGTGTCAAAACCGTTTCCAGATATTCGCAGACTCAGATGACGAAGAGGAAATAGAAGAAGTCCGGCTCGTGGGAGACTCGATGATACGTGGTCAGCTCACAGAGTTTTGCGCCAGGGCACCTAAGACCAGGAAGCGTTTTTGTATCCCTGGTGGTGGTGTGGATGACGTAGTTGCAGCAGTTGACGAAGTATCAAAGCTGGCCCCTGCAAATACAATGTACGTCATCCACGTTGGATCCAACGATATACAGCGAACCCGGTCGGAAGATTTGCTTTTAAAGTACCAGCAGCTGATCAAGTCGTTTAAGGAGAAGTCATCAAGGATCATCGTCTCAGCAATCGTCCCCCGGCTCGGTGTAGAGAGCCGATTTTACAACATAGCCACCAGCACAAATCGTTGTCTAGCAAACCTCTGCAGGAAGGAGAACGTGGGATTCGTCGACACCTGGGACAATTTCTACTACGATGACTATTTGTTTTCGGATGATGGAGTTCATCTGAACCAGGTGGGAGCAGCGCGTTTTGGGCGTCTTCTCAACGATGCGGTGAAGGATTTTCGGAGAAGAAATCGACTCAGCACAGGACAACCAGGAAGGAGGACCGAAGACAGCGAGGACGGCAATCTACAAAGGAATTAAATACTAATCCGTCAAGAACCGCGAATTTGGATAAAGCTCCACCAACACGACCCAAATTCAAAACCGTCAGGGATAACGACCGAGGACCGAGGACAGCCATGAATGTAAATGTAGATCCGACCAGAACCAAAAATTCGATGAAAGAACGATCTGCGAGTTCTAAAACCGCAACTTTAAAGGTTTTCTATGCAAACGCTCGTAGCATACGCAATAAATTTTCAGATTTAGAGGAACTAGTGTTTACAGAAAATTATGATGTGATTGGCATAACAGAATCTTGGCTCAATACACAAGATAGAGACTTTTTAGCAGAGTATTCACTTCCCGGTTATGTAATGTTTGAGAACAGCCGAATAAATAAAAATGGAGGTGGCGTTTTATTTTATATCAAAGAAAGTCTTAACCCGACCCTCGTGTCAAAACCTCAAATTGTGAACGTCGACACATCTTTTGTGCTAATAAAGAATAATAAAGGTACAAAAATAATACTTGCGTTAATATACAGACCTCCAGCTCAATCAGTGCAAACTGACCGAGAAATTTACGAACAAATTGCAGATGTAAGTAACTCACAAGATACCGTAATTTTTGGCGACTTTAATTTACCTGTGACCAAGTGGGGCGATACTCTTACTTCACACTCCGGACATGACTTGTATACGAACTTGCAAGAGAGTTCGCTTTATCAATTTGTTCGAATGCCGACCCGTGGTAATAACGTTCTTGACATTGTACTTGCAACAAAAGAAGAATTGATAGAGAATTTAAATGTTGGTGATGAATTCAGTAACAGCGACCATCGTACGATAACTTTCACTTTAAAGTTTACTAGTAACGAACCAAATAGTAGCATCGAAAAAGTCCCTAATTTCAAGAAAGCAAACTTCCATAAACTTAGAGCTATGTTTAAAGAAACTGACTGGAGCTTTTTAATTAACAATAACGACATAAATACATCTTGGAAGTTATTCGAAACCACTTACCTAAAAGCAGTGCAAGACTGCATACCATCGAAAATACGGCGTCCAGGCCATAATAATAAGCCCAAATGGTGGAATAAAGATATTTCAAACTGCCTGCTTGCTAAAAAATGTGCTAATGATAGATTAAAATCCTCACAAAATGACGAAGAACGGGTGAAATTTGTAGAGCTACGACGTAAAGCCAAAAAGTTAATTAAGCAAAGTAAAAAGACCTTAGAGTTACATATTGCGAATCAAAGTAAAACAAACCCGAAAGAATTCTATAGTTATATCAGAAAGAAAAAAGTAGTTACTTCAACTGTTGGACCGTTAGTCGATGAAAAAGGAGAATACACCAAAGACGAAGTACAAATGAGTAATGCCCTCAATACCTTCTTTGCATCAGTTTTTACAACAGAAGACCTCAGTGATATCCCTACACCATCGCCGATTCAGATTGATAATTCAGATGTTCTAAGCAATATCACCGTTACAGAGAGAGAAATATTGAATTGTTTAGATAAACTCAAGGTAAATAAAACGCCAGGACCTGATACAATCTCGCCTAGAGTTCTAAAGGAAGCTAAGAATGAGCTCTCCAAACCACTGACATTACTATTCAATAAATCCTTGCAGTCTGGAACTATGCCTGATCAGTGGAAGCTAGCCAACGTAACACCGATATTCAAAAAAGGCAGCAAATCCCTACCCAGTAACTATCGTCCAATTAGCTTAACCTCAGTTGTATGTAAAATGCTAGAAACGGTCATACGAGACAGACTCGTAAATCACTTGGAGGAAATAACATACTTAAAGATACTCAACACGGCTTTCGTAAAAAAACGTTCCTGTTTAACAAACCTCTTAGACTTCTTCCACGATATCCTCAACCTCTACGATGAGAGTAAAGCTGTAGATATTATATACCTTGATTTTCAAAAGGCCTTTGACAAAGTTCCCCACAAACGTTTACTGCTAAAACTAAAAGCGCATGGAATACAAGACGGTGTGTTGAAATGGATAGAAAATTGGCTCAGCAACAGAAAGCAAAGGGTAGTCATAAACGGTAAGGCATCTAAATGGACCAATGTAAGTAGCGGGGTACCCCAGGGATCGGTACTAGGACCAATTCTCTTTCTAAATTTTTTTTTTTTTTTTTTTTAAGAGACAATGAACGGAGGAAGGAAAAACACAGATAAAACAAAAAGGTCCATGTGCCTAAAGGCATCCTCCATTCATAAAATGTTTGTAACAACTGGATTTAAACATTTGTAGATTGTAAGTTTGTGGAAAGCAATTCGAGGGAAGTGAATTCCAAAGAGTAGTAGCTCTGGGGATAAATGAATTCTGATAAGCAGAAGTTCTGCATTGTGGAGGAGAAAGTGTAAATTCATGGGCGCTCTCAGCTGCCCTAGTTCTACGGGGAAAGATGTGGAGAGGCGGCACAATTGAAGCAAGTTCCTCGGAACAATTGCTGTGAAAATATCTGTAGAATAATGCAAGGGATGCAACGTTTCTTCGTATGGATAATGTAGGAAGGTCCTGTGTGATTGCAGGGTTATTGATTAATCTAATAGCTTTATTTTGAATTTTGTCCAACTGCCTCAATGCAACCACTCCACTTCCACCCCACAGAGGTGAACAGTAATCCATCTGAGAACGCACATGACTTTTATATATCACGGCCAACTGCTCGTCAGTGAAGAATTCTCGAACTCTGTACAGGAGTCCCAGTTTTTTAGAGGCATTCTTAGCAATGCTTCTAACATAATGTGTCCAGCTCAAGTTAGTAGTTAATGTTACACCGAGAATGTCAATACTAGGGGAAGTGGGAATATTTACATCATTAAAAAATATATGGGAGTCAGTGAGATTCTGTCGGTTAGAAAATTGAATGTACTTGGTTTTCTGTGCATTAAAGGAAACTAGATTCTTTTGTCCCCATCCATCAATTCTAGAAAGGTCCTGGTTCAGAGAAATTGCAGTGTTTATTTTTGAATTTATAAGATCGGGTTGGGTGAAAGAATTGGTAAATGTGAAGGAACTGTGGAGTGTTGAGTCATCTGCGTAGGAATGTATTGGATTATGAGTGGTAGATATGAGATCATTGATATGAATGAGGAACAGAATTGGGGCCAAAACTGATCCCTGGGGAACACCAGCATTTATTGAGTGAAATTGAGAATAAAGGCCATCTACCATTACACGTATTTTTCTGTTATGAAGATAAGAAGAAATTAGTGGAACTAATGATGCAAGGCCGTAGTGTGACATCTTCGACAATAAGGATTGATGCCAGACTCTATCAAATGCCTTTGATATATCCAGTGCTATTGTATGTGTTTCACCATGTTGGTCTGTAGCTTGGTTGATTTGATGCGTAAGAAGGCATAGCATGTCTGCAGTTGATCGACATCGTCTAAAACCATATTGCCTATCACTGATTAATTTATTATTCTCAAGATGCTTAATTATGTGATTATTTAATATAATTTCAAAGACTTTACCAAGAGTGGAAGTTATAGCTATTGGTCTGTAGTTTGATGGATCTGAAGAGGCACCTTTTTTAGGAACTGGATGGATGTTTGCTTCTTTCCAGGGTACTGGGAAGCATGAGGTATGAGTACACAGACGGAAACATTTTGCCAATACAGGAGCGAGCACCAAGGAGCAATTCTTAAGTACTATTGGAGGAATTTCATCTGGACCAGGAGCCTTATCTACCGAGAGATTCTGCAAAATAGTTTTGACATGTCTGGTGTGGATCTTAAGTGAGGGAATTTTAATTTACATCAACGACATAGATGAGGGTCTCACCTGCACAATCTCAAAATTTGCTGACGATACAAAAATTGCAAATAGCGTACTCTCAAAAGAACAAGTTGACGATATGCAACACAATCTAGATAAATTGTCATGTTGGGCCCAAATTTGGCAAATGAGTTTCAATGCGGATAAATGTAAAGTACTACATGTCGGATACCTAAATGAGAAAGCAAACTATTCGATGAATGGCACTCAGCTTAAGAATGTAAACAGAGAAACTGATCTGGGAGTAACAATATCGAGTAACCTTAAACCGAGTCAACAATGTTCAGAAGTTGTTAAGAAGGCAAACAAAATAATTGGCTTTATAGGCAGGTCATTAGAGCATAAATCCAAAGAAGTTATCCTAACCCTTTACAATTCCTTAGTCCGCCCTCTTCTGGAATACTGCGTTCAATCCTGGTGCCCTTATTACCAAAAAGATATAAACAAGCTAGAACGAGTTCAACGTAGAGTTACCAAAATGATACCTAGCCTAAAGAACAAACCATACGAAGAGCGTCTTAGAGAATTAAATCTATTTCCTTTAACCCAGCGCAGATTAAGAGGCGACTTAATTCAAGTGTTCAAAATCATCAAAGGCATCGACAATATGAACTGTAGTAAGTACTTCACTATCGACCAATCTAATTACACGCGGGGAAACGGTTGCAAAATTATTGGTAAATCTTTTAACTCGCACGAATCTAAGAATTTCTTCTTCAATCGAGTTGTCAACTTGTGGAATGGGCTTCCCCGAGACGTTATAGACTGCAGCACCGTTGATTCATTTAAATTCCGCCTAGACAAATATCTCGCATCAAACCCGCGACTGACTGCGTTTGTAAATGAATAACTTTATCCTCCCCTCAGTTACTAACCCATATGTCCCCTACTAACTTCCTAGTCCTGCCACGTTAGTGGCAGGGCAGTAGTTCCCTTTCCAATGTTCCCTTACCCACTCTAAACCACTGTTTGGACACTTGATCCTCAGTGTTTTGGAGGACAAGCAACCTAGAAGGGTCACTAGATCTGTTGTTGCTTGATTTCCTTTGTACTCCTTTGTACTTTGTACTCCTTCCCCACTTTCCTCCTCTCCTTCCCCACTTTCCTCCTCTCCTTCAGTTATCACCTATTTTATTGTTGTTTCAGGTTAATACCTTTATAATCAACCCATAATAGGCGCATATGGATAAGTATTAACCCTTAATTAGCGGCTCACCACATAAGTCGAGTTAAATAAAGCTGGACTATGTGGCGGCGCTCGACATAACTCGAGTGGCAATTTCAGCACGTAATGTTGCTGAGAGAGAGAGACAAGTGGTGGCAGGAGAGTAGCGAGCGTATGACTGCTCCAGACCACCGCGGCGAACATACTGACACGAATCCCAGCTCCCTCCTCCCTCTATCACTCGCTATATAAGGAATTATATCGGGAAAGTGGCTAATTACATGCTTTTTGCACTCGCGTTGCACGGTTATTGCAAGAAAACTAGCCATCATAAAAGGATCGTTATGGTGTCATTCGAAAGCTCTGTTTATGCCCTTTCAGGGATAGGTACTTGTTTTACGTTCTGGGTCTTATTTAGGCATGAAAATGATCACGTAAACAGCCCTATTTTGGCTAAAAACACCCCGCTGGGCGGTACATATAAATAAACCGCATAGGCCGCTCGTAAGGTGTTAATGCTATTAATGGTACAATGAATATTTTAGTGACGGAAACACCTCAAATACATGCACACAGGGAGAGGTGTCTAATTACCCCCATGCGCACTTATTAGGTTAAGAAAAGGTCTAGTGGTCTGTAGAAAGGGAGATTTAATAGGGAGAGAGTAGAGAGAGAGGATGGGATTGCAAGGGTGAGTTTTGTAGAGGGAGAGAGAGAGGGGGGGATGCACACATGAGTTTTATAGTGATGTGTTATAAATGTTTTGGAAAAGGGGGTTCTATATGGCAAACTGTGTGGGATAATGAGAATTTATAAGGGATATTGGTAATAATAAGTTACAAGATACAGGTGAGGGCAGAGGGGAAAGGCAGCATGCACGGTGGGGTGGGGCAGGGGGCGGCGCTCGGAGCTCGGAAAGACACTTCCTTCTTGTTTGACCGCTACTGACTGACTGGAGAGAGAGAGAGAGATAGATATACATTTACATAGATTTACATATATGCACTGGCCACACATACCTTACAATCCAAACGAGGTGGTCAGGACTTAATTCTAGTAGAGATGGCATATCCGATAGAAAAGGAAAGTTGAAGGAAAGGATAGAAAAGAAGAAGGCTCTCTCCCCACCCTCCGTTCCTTCGGCAATTGCCGTACATGAAAAAGTTGGAAGTGATTAACCTTGCTGGGCTTCGAAATTCCCAGAAGGAATTTACAGGAAAGATTGGAAAGATTGTGAGAAAAAAAACAAAAAAACATGCAACCCTTCGCCTTAGCAGCATGTAAAATTTGGGGTTAATTGGAATCATCCAACCCATCACCCTTAGTAGTATGTACATATTTAGTGATGTTTATTATTCTTATTTTTTATTTGTGTATTATTTTTTTTCTTTTCTAGCGCTCTCTTCAGCTGAACAAATAATAACGGTGATAATTACTGCCTACTCCATACCAATTTTTCTGTGGTATGAGTAGAGTTTTCTTAAATGTATCTATAGAGGAGCTGTCTATTACTTTATTTGGAAGTTTGTTCCACTCATCAATTACACTGTGAGTGAAGAAATGTTTTGTTGTATCGAGATACGCTCTCCGACCTAATAATTTTAAATTGTTTCCTCTTGTAGATGTGTCTTCGTCTTTTTTTAATAACTTATCTAGATTAATGTTACTGAATCCTTTTAGAGAGAGAGAGAGAGGAGATATACGAGAACAGATGTAGCAAACGAGGCATACCCCAGATAAGTAAGGCAGACAAAAATACCTGCCTGCTGGAGATAGGCAGATGGGTATGGGGTCAGGTATGCATCTCTATAATGCCTAGGCAGATAAGAGCAAAAGCCATCTATAGGAGGAATCGTACTACCAATTGACTACTTGCGAGTTTCGTTATGTAAGGATGTAGGAAATGTAGACATCGATAATTAACAGATTTACGAGCTATACTATGGTTGTACTACATCTATAAATACATAAAGCTCAATTAAAAATACTTTTTAGCCATCAGAAACTAACATTATTATTGCATTTCTATTTACTATCGATGTCTACAGCTCCAACTTCCTTATAGCCTGAAACTCGAAAGTGGTCATTTAAGTTTGGAAATTCCATCTTGCATACTTGCTGGTCTTTAAATGCTGTATGTGCAGTCGGGGTCATTAATAATCGTAATTTTCCACGCAATCATTCATCATTCTTCATTGGTCGGAGTCCATTGGCTACCACCTGCCTCTCCACTCGCTTTGCACCACCACTACCATGGCCACCAACACTACCACAACCAGTGGTATGGTCAAGTGGTTCAACTACAAGGCAGGCTATGGATTCATCACCACAACAAACAACGAAGATATATTCTGCCATCACACCAACATCAACAACAACAACAAGAGCAGCAAAAAAGCCTAGTTGAGGAATGGTGAATTGGTGGAATTCAACATCCATTCCGGGAAACAGGGACCTGAACCCATCACCATCCAAGGCCCTGAAGGAGCTCCAGTCAAGGTTTCTTCATTCTCCCCACCGAATAACCACCAAAGGTTCCTACAACAATAACAACAACAAGCAGCAAGATCAACATCATCACTGTTGTGGTTCAAACCGCAATGGCGCTTGCTGGGGAAGACAGTGGCAGAATAGCTCGGATCCTGCCTGCTCTTCTTAAAGCCAACGGACTACCAACTATTGTCATCCCTCCAGAGATCTTCGTCGCCAGAACACCACCAAGGGACGCAAAACCTCAGAGAAACAGCAAACGACCAGGACCACCAACAACTACAAAGCCAAAAAATACTCCCAAGCTGCAGCTACCAACAACTCAGAGAAACAGCAAACGACCAGGACCACCAACAACTAAGCCAACAACTACAAAGCCAAAAAATACTCCCAAGCTTCAGCTACCAACAACTCCAGTAGTTTCGGCATCACCACCGCCATCAGCAGTCAACGCCGCCGGACGAGCAGCAGCCTCGACTCCAGCACCTGCCACCTCCTCCTCCTAAGGAGAAATAGTCGACGTGGAGGAGATCGAGGAAGAAGAAGACAAGGATGCTGACTTGACAACTACCAGCAAGCCTCCAAATGTACCAAAGACAAATTTATCTCATTACACAATAATACCTAAAATAATTATTCATATACCAAACAAAAAAATAAATATCCCTTACACAGCCAACTTTTAACTTCCTACTTTCCTTCATCATTTCCTCGCTTTTTCCCCCTTCCTCACTAAACCTCTTATTTCCTCTCTTAGACCCACCTCGGGTCAAAAAAAATAAAAAAATCCGGCGAAGGGACTGGGGTTCTCAAAAAGATGCTCCAGTCCTCGACGTTATTCTTGACTTACAGTGTGAAGGCTTAATAATGCAGTCGGGTTGATAGCCTCTGAAGTCCCACTTTAAACAAGCTATCTTGCACTAAAAAGTTTGTTGATGATTAGTCCCTAGGCCTAGATTTCCATCAACCTGAAGATAAAACCATCAAAACCACCTATGGAGATATAGGCCTATTTGTACAATTGTACAAAGTGGCCAAACTAACTGGGCGTATGTCTTATATCTTAAAACTAATGGGGCTAAACAGGAGGCAGCAAGGGGTAAAAATAAAAAACAAAAACAAATGATGTGACATTCTTCCCTTAATTGAATCTCCTTATTAATTATTTACCTACACATAGTTTTTCGGTGGTTAGTTTAATAAATTCAGGCTTCAAATTGTATCAGCATTTATTACCGCGAAAGTACACTGACAAATTAAAGTAAACGATTCCCAAATTAGTTTTTAGTCATACAAAACTGAAATTTTGAAGGCCTGAATCATTGCATACAAATAGTGGGCCTTTAACAACTCTTTTTCTGTCGTGCTATGGCTATGGAAAAAAAAAAAATCTACATCTCCCAGAGAAATGGTTAGGAGGAACGCGAGTCTATGATTGCGGATTTCCGGCAAAAATATCCTTAATAACATATCTAAAATATAGTCCATCATATGATAGTATTCTCTTAATCTCACAATTAACTCCAAAAAATAAAATTCTGTCCACAACTCTTTCAAAGACAACTGCAGAGGTTGAAGTAAAAACACTAAAGGTTTCTAAACACCCCTGATGGCCACAAAGGCTTTTAACCCTTTGAGTACTAGCGACGTGTTATATTCTATTTTAGCTATATTTGGACGGTATTATGCAGCTTAAGAAGGATCTGCAGTAGTTAAAAGAGTTGGTTGAGATGGTTTGACGTCTTATTATTGCTAGAGGTCCCTCCAAAGCTGAATAAAATAGTCTAATAGTTGCCAGAATACGATGAAAAGGAAGTCCCTGGTACAGAAGGGGTTAAATATCCAAGAGAGGGTGCAATCCACGTCCTCGTTCGTAAAAGAGTTAGAATAATTAACCCCTTCTTTACTGGCGCCGTCCTTTTAACTTTAATCTGGCTACTATTAGACGATTTTATTCAGTGTCAAAGTGCCTCCAGCAATTCACAGGCCACCGACTATCTCATGTAACCCTTTTTACTACCATAGATCCTTCTTAAACTGCACAAAATCGTCTAAATATAGCGAAAACAAAATTTAATAGACGTCGCCGGTACAGAAGGGGTTAAATAGGGCAAGGTATATAACAACTGTCAGAACTTTGGTGTAATTCTCCCTATATACAGCCAGTTTAGAGGGAAGACCATGCCATTAGATGGGAGGCGGACATGATGCAGAGATCATAGAGGGTGGATACGTGGAATATCTCTCTCTCTCTCTCTGGTGGTGGGTGGGGAGGGAGCCTTCTGCTTAGGCTTACCTTCCTCATAGTAGCAAATGTTGTCAGAATTAAGTCCGGACTGCCTAGTAAAGACAACAAAGTCAGTGCAGGCTGTGTATATAATTATGTACTCTCTCTACTATCTGTCAACAAGGGACTGGAGATCTCCCAGAGAGGTTACAGTCTTAACGTTATTCTTTACTTACAGTGTGCTGGCTTAATCCAATAAGGTTGATAGCTTCTGAAGTCCTATTTCAATTAACTATAATCTACTGTCTGTATTGATTTTATGATTAGTAAACTCGGCCAATGTGGCACATGGCGAAGACATATATTATATTTTGTCCTGCCCAATTATTGTAACAGAATTAACTGTAACGGAATTAACAGAGTAGGGGTGGGATTATGTTGCAAGAAGGCCCAGAAGGGTACTACGTAGTACGTAGCCTACGTAGAGGAGGTGGTATACACTGGAAAAGCTCTGAGGAACATTGATTATTGTAGTAGTGATAGAATAGCGAGAGAGATGCAACATTGCGGCGAAGAAAGAGAGATTGCAGAGAGTTGGTGAGTGGACGGGAGTTACTGATACGGAAGGCCTTCCTTTCTACTTTGTCTAGGAGTGCGGTGTGAGTGAAACTACATGTATTATTGTTTGACCACATCCATTTTCGGGTGGCAAAAATAGGTTATTAAGTCTCTCTCTCTCTCTCTCTCTCTCTCTCTCTTATTCTTCTTCTTTTCTATCCTTTCCTTCAACTTTCCTTTTCCATCGGATATGGCATCTCTACTAGAATTAAGTCCTGACCAACTCGTTTGGATCGTAAGGTCTGTGTGGCCAGTGTATCTATGTAAATCTATGTAAATATCTCTCAATTAACATTAAATGAAAACAAACACAAAAGTTAAATCATACCATAGTGAAGTTTGTCTGGAGGAGATAATGATTACTGATAAAGAGAACCTGACAGAAATTAACTTTTGTGTTCAGTTGAAGAGAGCGGAAGGGCGAAAAAAATAAAGTAAATACATAAACAAATAAATAATACTATAATACTAGAACAAAATAATAAATGACTCAGTGAAAATATGCATGCAATATACTTTCCATTACCAACTATTTTGTAAAATCTTTTAGGTGATGTTCAAGCTCTGCAAGGTTATTCACTTGTACCTATTTTCATGTACGGCCAATTGCCAGAGGTGGCGGAGGATGGGGAGAGAGCCTTAATATTACTATGTTTTCCTCTCCCTTTCCCTTGCTTGATTGCTATCTCTACTAGCATCAAGCCCTATCCACGTATCAGGGATCGTAAGATCAGTGTGGCCAATGTATATATGGAAATCTATGTAATTTCTCTCCCAAATATCCTTTTATCTTCCTATCTGACATACCCAATAACTGCATTAGCTTCGACAAACTATCCTAGATGTTTGCGCCCCAACTACTATGGAAGACATGAGCTAAAAATTAAGTTAAATTGCTATTTACTATATATATATATATATATATATACTGTATATATATTCCACAGGAGATTTAATAACCAGCGACTTTAACGAGGTCCACAGGTTTATACATTCCATTTAATTATACGATATTTTGTATAATTATTATTGAGGATTTTGCTTGCCTTTGCCGTTTTTGAGCAATGTAATAATTCAGTTTGTTCGTTAGGTTAAGGGGATAGTGGCTATTTGTTTGGTCTATTAATGTATATATCCTCTCTAGACCTCCATCAACCCTAAAAAAAACCCACCCCCTAGAGCCTCATTCAAGATAAATTTGTACATTTTTCAGTAGAAAAAATTCCCGGCCGAATGTCAGTTCCTCTCAATATAGAAGGTTCGGTATCGCTCGCCAGGATATAATCGACACCTAAATGGCACGAACAGTCCTAACATTTACAACGAAATGGGATGCACGTTGTAAAAATCGTCAAACAAATGGACCAAACGTCATAAATAAACAAAATATAGATGTGATTACCCATTATATATTGACTATAGCAGTCACTTTAAATATATTCATGCAATACCTTTATAACTATAGCAGAAATTCACAAAACCATATAATTTTGTTCAATATGAACATTATACAAGAACAGGAGAATTGTAAAGGTGAGTGGCTTAAGGGGGAGGTAGTCGCTTTTTCTGTACACCATTCTCCCTCATGTTTAGCATATTCATTTTAAGATTTTAAGACGTTTGTTCCATTAGTTTGGCAATTTTGAGACCTTTCCCCTCATTTCATTGCCAATATTAAGACATTTTGTGCCATTTAGTTGTAAATTTATTTCCTAGCGAGCGTTAGCGAACCTATAATTTTAATAGTAATCGGCCTTCGGCAAAAATGTACAAATATATCTTGAAAGGTGGTCTAGGGGGGTGTTTTTTTCAAACTTGATGAAGGTCTAGTAAAGAAACTCAAAACTAAATATATAAATTATTATGTTCCTTCCAACAACCATCTATACTCCTAAAATCGATTAATGAAATTTACAAACACATGTGGCAGTCCGTGGATTCGAACCCAGGATGCTCACACCGAAAATCAACACCTTATGCATCGCACCACGAAGACATAGGTAAACAAACAAGCACTACCCCCTTAAGGAAGCCCACCTCGTTTGTTTTTATCTCTCTCCCTCCCTCTCGGGGTTGTATCCATTCTACCCCATTCAGCATACTGTTTTAAGACGTTTACTCCCATCCAGGTGTATTTTTTTTTCCTGGCGAGCAGTATCGAGCCAGCATATCTTTTAAATGTTTTTGACAGCAGGCTAAATGTGTAAATTTTTCGATAGAAAAATTTCTCCGGCGAAGCCGGATTTCTCCATACAATGTTGGCTGGCTATCGCTCGCCAGGAAGAAATCGACTCCTGGATGGAGATAAACGTCTTAAAACAGTAGGCTGATTGGGGCGGGATGGATACAAGCCAGAGAAAGAGAAAAGGTGAACAAAAACAGGTGACCCCCCTTAAGCGATTCCCTAGACCTCTGGAATCCTTATGCTTCCACATCCATACCATTATTAACCTACAAACCCGATGTTCGGACTAAAACAAACACATGCAAACACTCACTAACACACACACATACACAATCACTCACTCACTCTCTCACACACACACACACACACACACTGTAAGATGTTGTCACGTATTCCAGTGAACGAGATTTATTGTCTAGGTCTATAATCTCAACAAACTGCAATGTCTGTACTGATGTTTTGTTTAGTATAATGTTGCACATGACTTAATGAGAAATGGGACGTTTTTCTGGACCCCCTTCTCCCTCATGTAAAGCCCCATTGTTTTTTTAGATTTTAAGAAATTAGGCTCATTAGTTTGTCGATTTTAAGACCTTCGCTCCATTTCTTTGTCAATATTAAGACCTTTCGCGCCATTTAGGATTTTTTTTTCCTGGCGAGCGATAGCGAGCCTGTTCTTTAATGATCAACCGGCCTTCGGCCGGGAAATTTTTCTACCGAAAAATTTACAATTTGTTATTGAAGGGGGGTCTAAGGGGTGTTTTGTTTTAGCTTGATGGAGGTCTAGGGCGGAAACTATAAAATAATTCAAAGATAACACAATAAGCAAATATAAACGACCCATCTCCCCTTTAGACATAGATATTATGTGCCCAATTGTAACTTAACTATTGTATCACAACACTGTCATTAAAATACTAAAATAGGCCCACAGGTCCAGTTTTAGCTGTATAAACTGATTAACACTTTCTGTACCGCGCCGTTTTTAAACTTTCTTCTGGCTACTATTAGACGATTTTATTCACTTTAAAAAGAGCCTCCAGCACAGGCTTCGCACTATCTCACTTTACCTTTTTACTACCACAGAGCCTTCCTAAACTGCACAGAATCGTCTAAATATAGCTAGATTAGAATCAAAAGGACGTCGCTGGTACAGTAGGGGTTAATGAGAATAAACTGTCAGAATGCTATATAATCCTCAAGAGGTTAACCCTTGGAAGATTATGATGCATTATGAAACTGTATTCCGGCTATCATTAGACGATTGTATACAGTTTAGAAGTTTAGTGAGGATCTGTGGAAATTATAAGTAAAAGTACTATCGCAATTAACCCTCTGACTTCCATATACCCTTCGTAATACAATATATATATATATATATATATACAGTATATATATATAATTATTATTATATATATATATATATATATATATATATATATATATGTTAGTAAAGCCAGGTAAAAAAAAATCTTTAATACATACGAGGTTGAAAGAAATGGCAATTTCTGCGTTGGAAATTTTATTATTCAAAGTTTCCAGGTCTCTGATGAGTTTTCGCTGGGTGGCAGGAAGTAGATGAATGAGATGAGCAAAATTTATGGTGGTACAGGGTTACATAAATGTACATGATGATACAGGATATACGACGCGTTTCACTGGACAACCAGCATTATCAAGTAAGGGTAGAATGATATAAAAGGTAAACAGGAAGGGTATATATAGAGGGTGGAGGATCAGAGAAGGCGAAAATCAGGGGGCAAAAGTCTCCTATTGGTGGAGGGGTATTCTAGGAGTGCAAAAGGGGGAACCGCTTCACGCAGGCGCACTGGATGCGGGATGGTGTTGGTCGGGTGGCGGGGTCAAAGCTGATTGGCTGCGTGTCGAGGGGCGTGGCCTAAGTTGTGTGGTCCGTATGGCGCCGGCAGAAGACGAAGCTAAAGGAGGTAGCACGGGGGGCGAGGAGGGGCATTAGGTCCTGTAGGGTAGTGCCTTTTGGCAGAAGGAAGGATCTGAAGGTCTAGAGTTTGGTTGTTGATGTTAGGATGTAAGGCTTGGATATATAACGCTTCGAGTATAGGTAATCTCCTTGGGTCACTTTCTTTATCGAGTATGGTGGTGTGTTTCTCTAACTCGGTGCGTGTGAGGTGGGGGTGGTTGGGGGTGAGATAGTGGTCTTTGATGGCTCCAGCCTGAAGGTGAAGAGTTAACCGACGTGAAAGACGAGTCTGCGTCATGCCAATATAGGAATGAGGTCCACAGTCCTCATAATTACATGTATGTTGGTAAATGACGTGATCTTCGGTCATCGGGCTCTTTATCTTGGTGGAAGCTGGTTTGTTGCGGAGAACGAGGTTGGAGGTCTTGGGGGATTTGTAATAAATTATTAATTTGATTTTGTTTTCCGGGTTGGTTGGGTGGACATGCTTGGAGATTATTTCTTTTAAGACGGCCTCGTCATTTTTGTGTTCAGAGGACATGTAATTGCGGTAGAAGATCTTAATTTCATTGGGGGGTCAATGTTGGGAGGGCTTTGGGTGTACCATTTTTCAAGATGGTGGTTGATGGTGCTGGAGATGTCGGAGTTGGAGTATCCATTATTCACTAAAACTTGGAGTAGTCTTTCTAGTTTCTGGTGGGTGTCGGCCCAGGTAGAGCAGTGCGTGAGGGCTCTCCTTACATAGGCGGAAATGGAGGATAGAAGAAAACGGCGGGGGCATTCACTATCGCCGTTGAGGCATTGTCCTGTGTTAGTTGGTTTAGTGTAGACGGTGGTTTTGAACCCATGGTCGTTCAGAGCTACGAGGACAATGCCTCAACGGCGATAGTGAATGCCCCCGCCGTTATCTTCTATCCTCCATCTCCGCCTATGTTAGGAGAGCCCTCACGCACTGCTCTACCTGGGCCGACACCCACCAGGAACTAGAAAGACTATCCCAAGTTTTAGTAAATAACGGATACTCCAACTCCGACATCTCCAGCACCATCAACCACCATCTTGAAAAATGGTACACCCAAAGCCCTCCCAACATTGGCCCCCCCAATGAAATTAAGATCTTCTACCGCAATTTTATGTCCTCTGAACACAAAAATGACGAGGCCGTCTTAAAAGAAATAATCTCCAAACATGTCCACCCAACCAACCCGGTAAACAAAATCAAATTAAAAATTTATTACAAATCCCCCAAGACCTCCAACCTCATTCTCCGCAACAAACCAGCTTCCACCAAGATAAAGAGCCCGATGACCGACGATCACGTCATTTACCAACATACCTGTAATTATGAGGACTGTGGACCTCATTCCTATATTGGTATGACGCAGACTCGTCTTTCACGTCGGTTAACTCTTCACCTTCAGGCTGGAGCCATCAAAGACCACTGTCTCACCCCTAACCATCCCCCCCTCACACGCAACGAGTTAGAGAAACACACCACCATACTCGATAAAGAAAGTGACCCAAGGAGATTACCTATACTCGAAGCATTATATATCCAAGCCTTACATCCCAACATCAACAACCAAACTCTGGACCTTCAGATCCTTCCTTCTGCCAAAAGGCACTTTCCTACAGGACCAAACGCCCCCCCTCGCCCCCCCGTGCCCTTGACACAGCCCCCCGCGCTACCTCCTTCAGCTTCGTCTTCCGCAGGCGCCACACGTACTACGCAACTTAGGCTGGGCCCCTCGACACGCAGCCAATCAGCTTCGACCCCGCCAACCGACCACCATCCCGCATCCAGTGCGCATGCGTGAAGCGGTTCTATCTTTCTCTCTCCTAGAATACCCCTCCACCAATAGCAGACTTTTGCCCCCTGATTTTCGCCTCCTCTGATCCTCCACCCTCTATATATACCCTTCCTGTTTACCTCTTATATCATTCTATCCTTACTTGATAATGCTGGTTGTCCAGTGAAACGCGCGTCGTATATCCTGTATCATCATGTACATTAATGTAACCCTGTACCACCATGAATTTTGCTCATCTCCTTCATCTACTTCCTGCCACCCAGCGAAAACTCATCAGAGACCTGGAAACTTTGAATAATAAAAATTTCCCACGCAAAAATTGCCATTTCTTTCAACCTCGTATGTATTAAAGAAAATGTATTACCTGGCTTTACTAACATATATATATATATAATATAGACTATATTAGCCATACATTAGAGAACAAAAATGTCATTGTATAATATCGTCTAATATTAGCCAGATAATAGAAAATAATGCTTAATCGAATATTGATAGGGTTAATGGAGGAAGTGTGAGTTCGGCTGGATTATGTTTGGTTGGGTATGTAAAGACACACTGATCGTGGTAGCCTATGATGAGTGTGTTAAGGGGAGATGGGACGTTTTTCTGGTCCCCTTTCTCCCTCATGTTTAGCCCCATTAGTTTTCAGATTTTAAGATGTTTGCTCCATTAGTTGTCAATTTTAAGACCTTCCGCCCCATTACCTTGTCAATATTAAGACCTTTCATGCTATTTAGGTGTCACTTCTTTTCCTGGCGAACGATAGCAAGCCGGGAAATTTTTTCTAACGAAAAATTTGCAAATTTATCTAAAAGGGGGATGTAATGGATGTTTTTTTTTTTAAGTTTTAAGGAGGTAGGCATAGAGGGAGGAAACTAGACAAATATATAATAAATTAAAACAAAAAACATATCCACCAAAAAGTTAACCAAGCCCCCTTAACCCCTTCTGTACCGGCAAAGTAATTTTTTCTATCATTCTAGCTGTATTTATACGATTCTGTGCAGTTTACGAAGGACCTGTGGTAGCAAACAGGGTTAAGGGAGATAGTTAGAAGCCTATTAATTGCTGGAGTCCCTTTTTAAACTTAATAAAATCGTCTAATAGTAGCCACAATAAAGTTAAAAGGACGGGAGCAGTTATAAGAGGGTTAATAGTTTTCATCACGCGCTGTATTTGTTACGATTTGTTCTCTCTCTCTCTCTCTCTCTCTCTCTCTTTATTCCTCTTGTCTTATGTCATTCATCCGGTTACAACTTATGAAATGATGAAACAGATGAATAATATTAACCTCCATCAAGATACTGGGACATCTTTTTAATCCCTTCTGTACCAGTGACGTCTTTTTCACTTTATTCTGGCTACTATTAGACGATTTTATTCAGCTTAAACAGCGATTAACAGGCTTGGAATGATAATACTTAACCCTTTTTACTACCACCGATCCTTCTAAAACAGAACAAAATCCTCTAAATATAGCTAGAATAAAAAGAAGAAGACGTATCCAGCACAGAAGGGGTTAATTTGATATTAGCTATATTTAGACGATTTTGCGCAGTTTAAAAATAATTTAACAAAACAGGTTAATTGAGATAGTTCGCAGTCTGTAAATTGTTGTAGACTCTTTTCAAATTTTAGATATCCAAACTGCCCCGTAAGGACCAATAGGTCTGTTGCAGTTTGTTCTCCTTTGTATTTCTTTGTATTCCTCCTCCTCCTCCTTCTCCTCTTTCCTCTATCTTCCCATGCACCTATCCTTCTCTATGCATTTCCTTTGCTTGTCCATTCTGTTGTATGACTTTCGCACAATTAAAACAAAAAATAAAAGGAGGGGGAAGAACACGGGAGGAGAGTCAGGCGTAATGGAGCGAATGTCAAACCCTTTCTTTCCTGCTAACCTCTATGAACAAAAAAATAACTAAATACATAACTAAATACATAGTAGTTCGAGGAGGTCCGTGCCAGAGGGGCCAACTCGCCACATTTTCAAAAACAGCGCTCTAGCTGGTTCCCGCTCCGTGAAATTCTTGGGAATCATCTGGCAAAAAAAAACATCCGACTTTCGTCCTTATAGCAACTGCACATAGGGTTGAGCGACCCTTGTTTTTGCCGTTTGGCAGACCGTTTATGGGTGTGAATCTGGGTAGACAGAGGGGCCAACTCGCCAACGCGCTCAGCCAATGAGAGCGCGGCTACGACATGGGGAATTAAATGGCCGCCCGCCCGACCACTCACAGGCGCTGTACGAGACGTGCTTCAGTAGTCACGCTCAAACCGAGTTAGAGTCAACACACGAGTGACTACCTCCGCTACTTTAAACATCAATAACTCAAAACTCTACTCGTGGCGAGTTGGCCCCTCTGGCACGGACCTCCTCTTATAATAATAATATTATTATTATTTATACATAAATCAATTAAACAGGAGGAAGAGCGAAAAGTAACTGGAGGAACATTGGTAGTAATGGAGCTAATGGAGGAAGGAAGATATTGAAGATAGGAAAAACAAATGGAAGAAAAGACGGAGAGCAAGCGTTGCAATGTTTAGATAACCTTTGCCAAATGTTGTCAATCACCCAGCCGCTCTAACTAGAGTTGCCAATTAAGCTACTTTCCCGTTAGATGTAGAGGTATTTGTTTCGATCTAGGGGCAAATTTATACATTTAGCAACATGAATTCTAGCGATATTTTGGAGATTTGAGCCATTTTAGAGAGATATTCCAGAGATTATGGCATTATTTTACCGATTATCGGACTTGATTTGGTAACTCTGGCTGCAACCCTTTCTCCTTCCTAGTCTCTCTCCCTCCCTTTCGGCTGATCCAATCCAATAAGCAGAAAGAAAAACACCGAAAACATCAGTGAGACAAGCGGTAATAAGCACCGCATATTTTCCCAACGGAGACGAGAAGGGCGACAGAAAAAGGCACAATACAAAAAAAAATACAAGGGATAATGGTCAAACATGGAAAATTACATATTAAAACAATGAATGATTAAAGTGAGGGAATAGCTATACCGTACGAGAGAGAGAGAGAGAGAGAGAGAGAGAGAGAGAGAGAGAGAGAGAAAGAAATGCAGATAGACGAGAACAGATGTAACAAATGAGGCATAACCTAGATAAGTAAGGCAGACAAAAGGCCCAGCTGGAGATAGACAGATACCCCTTTGAGTACCAGCGACGTGTGTATTATTAAATGCTATCTATTTAGACGATATTATGCTGCTTTGGTAGGAGCTGTGGTAGTTAAGAGGGTTGGTTGAGATAGTTTGAAGCCTTAGTATTGCTAGAGGTCGTTCCTAAGCTGAATAAAATCGTCTATTATTTACCAGAATATGATGAAAAGGACGTCCCTGGTACTGTATGGTATAGGTAAGGGGTCAGGTATGCATCTCTATAATGCCCTTACAGTACCGGTGACGTCTTGTTTATGTGATTTCAGCTACATTTAGACGATTTTTTTAAGCTTAGGTAAGATGTGTGGTAACAGAAAGGATTAACTGAGATATCCTGTAGCCTTTTTAATTGGTACCTTACCTTTTGATACCTTTTGATGTGTTCGCCGCTCTTCTAGCGGCACCAAGGAGCGCGACGCCCCTCGTTATGGGTGGTGATTTGGTGCAGTAGACTGTTTGAAGCGACAGCTCGCTCCCTTGCGAGGATGGGCTCGTCTGGCACTTTTTGCAGTTCGACATCTAGGGCTCTCTTGAAGTTGTCTAACGAGATGTCCCTCATGTCTCTTACTCGCCGTGGGAGTTTGTTGAAGAGACGTGGGCCTCTGTGTGATAACCAGCCCTCTCGCAGAGAGCCCATAGCACCCCTGTTATTCATCCGGGGGATTTCGCATTCCCAGCCTCTCCTATCACTGAATTTCATGACTATCGGAGTATGTAGGTTTGGTACTAAACCCTCTGCGATTTTCCACGTGTATATTATTAGGTAACGTTCTCTTCTACGTTCCAGTGAGTACAGATTCAGTGCTCTTAAACGCTCCCAATAGTGTAGATGTTTTATCGAACTTATATGCGAAGTGAAATTTCTTTGTACACTCTCTACGTTATTTATTTCACCTGCTTTGTATGGGGATGTTAATACGCTACAGTATTCAAGCCGCGGTAGCACTAGAGATTTGAAGAGCGTTATCATAGGCAATTCACCGCGTATTTTAAAAGTACGCAGAATCCAACCCGTTAGACGTTTCGCAGCCGCCACTTTGACCTGGTTATGTACTTTGAAACCCATATTTTCAGACATTAATACCCCAAGGTCTTTCACACTGTCTTTCCGTTCTATTATGTGGTTAGATTCTGTTAAGTAATTTGTAATTTCTTTAACACCATTATTATCTCCGTACCGTATTAATTGGAATTTTTCCTCATTGAATTGCATGTTGTTTTCCCTGGTCCACTGGAACACTACATGCATGTCTTCCTGCAGTCGGCCCATGTCCTCTTGTGTGTTTACTATCTTGCTTAATTTTGTGTCATCAGCAAAAGATGACACCGTACTGTGTCTGGTGTTGGTATCTATGTCGCAAATTAGTATGAGGAACAGAAGGGGCACTAGCACTGTTCCTTGGGGCACTGAGCTTTTGACATCCTAAGGCTCAGAAGTGACTTGGTTTACTGCTACCGATTGTTTTCGGTTTACGAGGAAATTGTATATCCACCGTCCGATTTTCCCAGTTATACCTTTTGCTTTCAGTTTGTGGGCTATTATACCATGGTCACATTTATCAAATGCCTTAGCAAAATCGGTGTAAATGACATCCACGTTTTTCTTTTCTTCTAGCGCTTTAAGAATTTTGTCATAGTGTTCCAAAAGTTGTGAGAGACATGATCTTCCCGCTCTGAACCCATGTTGACCGGTGTTGTGTAGTTCATTTGTCTCCATGAATGTTGAAATTTTGCTTCGCAGGACTCGCTCGAAAACTTTAATGATGTGAGAGGTTAGAGCTACCGGGCGGTAGTTTTTTGGTAGTGCTTTACTCCCTCCTTTATGCAGTGGGGCAATTATTGCGTTTTTCAAGCTATCTGGTATGTCACCAGTGACTAGACTCCTTCTCCACATTATAGCCAGGGGTTTTGAGAGGTTTTCCTTACATTTCTTCATTAGGATCGAATTCCATGAGTCCGGGCCTGGTGCCGAGTGGGATGGCATGTTGGAAATGGCCTCTTCTATGTCTTTTGGACCGAAATCAATATCCAGCATCTGAGGGGTTTCCGTGGGGGAGGTTTCCATGAAAAATATATTTTGGTCTCTGATGACTTTTGTTTCATCAGGCTCACTGAATGCCATTTCATACTGCCTGCTTAAGAGTTCGCTCATTTCCTTTTGTCCCCTGTGAAAGAGCTGTCCCCTTTGCTCAGTGGGCCGATGTTTGATGTTGTTTTAGCCTTTTGTTTGGCGTATGAAAAGAAGTATTTGGAATTTTCCTTTATACCTGCAATAGCTTTCCTCTCCTCTTCCATATGTTGTAGTTCATATGATATTCTTAGCCTTTGTTCAATTTCCACAATTTCTCTATCTATTTCGACCTTTTGCCTATCCTGTAGATTTTGATGTGTGCGTCTTTGTGTGAGTAATTTTCTTCTTCTGTACAGCCTCCTCCTTTCCCGATCTTGTTTGCTTCTTCGTTTTGTTTGTCTTGCAGGTATATGGTGGCTACAGATTTGGGTCATGGTTTCTGTTATTAAGACTAGACATTCTGCTGGTGTCAGGTTATCCATTAAATCTTCCCAGTCTATTTCCTCCATTTCTTGATTTACCTCTTCCCACCTAATGTTTTAGTTATTGAAGTTAAATTTACTGAAGGGGCCGGTTTTTGTTCTCGATTCTGAGGTTGTCTGTACACTTTCTAAGGTTGTTTTGATCTCAATTAATTTATGATCTGAGTATGTTGTGTCCGATATGTTAATGCTGTGTACTAGAGAGTCGTTGTTAGTGAAGACCAGATCTAAGATATTGTTTTCCCGTGTGGGTTCAGCAATATGTTGGGTAAGACTAAAAAAATCACAAAGTTCAAAAAGCTCTCTCGTATTAGTATTTGCTTCTCCGGTGTTATTTGCCACTAACTGGTTTTCTAGTTGTCTCCATTTAATGTTTGGTAGTTAAAGTCTCCTAGCCATATAATATTTGGTGTTGGGTTCCCCAGGGTTTCCACTTCTGATTTTATTTTGTTGAGCTGGGTTTTGAATTCTTCTCGGGATGAGTCTGGAGGCCTGTATGTAACAATAACTGCTAAATTTAGGGATTCTATTTTAACTTCAAGTATTTCCACCACTTCATTACTGTTATTTAGGAATTCAGTACATATCAGTGAGTCATGTATGTACAAGGCTACACCTCCATGTGATCTATGCGTTCTGTCCGCCCTATGTAGGTTGTAACCAGGAATCCATACCTCACTATCTTCCTGATCTTTAATGTGAGTTTCTGTGATAGCCGCAAATATAGCGTTTCCTTCTTCTAGCAGGCCCCTAATAAATGGTACTTTGTTTGTGGTTCTATTTTTTAGGCCTTGGATATTTGCAAACAAGATTGGGGAGGTAGATGTCGTTCCTAAATTTAATAAAATCGTCTAATAGTGGCTAGATTATAATGCAAAGAATGTCACCGGTACTGAAAGGCCTACGCATATAAGAGCAACAGCCACTATAAGAGAATACGTTAGTTAGTTAAAATAGGACTTCAGAGGCTATCAACCCATGAGGATTATTAAGCCAGCACACTGTAAGTCAAGAATAACGTCAGTACTGGAGCCTCTCTGCGAAAACTCCAATCCCTTGTGGAAAATACTTTTGTATTATTATTATTAAAATACGGATTCAGAGATTATCAACCACATTGAAATAATAAGCCAACACACTGGAAGTCAATATTATTGTCAGAACTAGAGCCTCTCCGCGAGAACTCCAGTCCCTTGTGGAAAATACTTTAAATTCTTTGTTAACATAGGACTTCACAGGCTATCAACCCTGGTGGATTATTAAGCCAGCACACTGTAAGTCAAGAATAACGTGACGACTGGAGTCTCTCAGCGAAAGCTCCAGTCCTTTAGAAATCATGCAATTTCAATATTTTTAATGTTTCCATACTGCACACTTGCGAACCTCAAACAAATGGTTAGGATAGCGCGGGCCTATGATTGAATATTTTCGTCAAAAATAGGAAAAATTAATATGTTGGAGCGAAATTAATAAAAAATATAACATCCTAAGGCTAATAGTATATCTAAAATCTAGTCCATCATATGATAGTATTATCTTATTCTCACAATTAACGCTCCAAAAATATTATTCTGCCCACAACTCGGTCAGAGACAACTGCAGAGGTTGAAGTAATAAAACTAAAGGTTTCTAAACACTCCTGATGATCACAAAAGCTATTAACCCCTTCTGTACCGGCGATGCCTTTATTTTATTCTGGCTACTACTAATCGACTGTATTAACTTTAGGAAGAATCTCTTGCAATTTTAAGGCTTCAAACTATCTCAATCAACCCCTTTAGCTACCACAGATCTTTCCTAAGCTTCATAAAATCGTCTAAATGAAGCTGAAATCAAATAGAAAAGACGTTGCCTTTACAGAAGGGGTTAAATATCCAAGGGAGGGTGCAAACCGCCACTTCGTGCGCAAAAGGGTTAGTATTATTTAACCCCTTCTCTACCGGCGCCGTCCTTGTAACTTCATTCTGGCTAGTATTAGACGATTATATTCAGTGTCAAAGGGTCTCCAGCAATTCACAGGCCACCGACTATTTCACTTAACCCTTTTTACTACCATAGCTCCTTCTTAAACTGCACCAAATTGTCTAGATATCGCTACAACAAAATTAAAAGACGTCGCCGGTACAGAAGAGGTTAAATAGGGCAAGGTATATAACAACTGTCAGAACGTTGGTGTAATTCTCCCTATATACAGCCAGTTTATAGGGAAGGCCATGCCATTAGTTGGGAGGCGGACATGATGCAGAGATTATAGAGGGTGGATACGTGGAATTTCTCTCTCTCTCTCTCTCTGGTGGTGGGTGGGGAGGGAGCCTTCTGCTTAGGCTTACCTTCCTCTTAGTAGCACATTTTGTCAGAATTAAGTCCGGACTGCCTAGTAAGGACAACAAAGTCTGTGCAGGCTGTGTATATATGTATTTTCTACTGTCTGTCAAGGGACTGGAGTTCTCGCAGAGAGGTTACAGTCCTGAAGTTATTCCTGACTTACTAGACTTGGCTTAATAATCCACTAGGGTTGATAGCCTCTGAAGTCCTATTTTTAGTAACTATAACCTACTGTCTGTATTGATTATATGATTAGTAAACTCGGCCAATGTGGCACATGGCGAAGGCGTTGATATTTTGTCGATATTTTTGTTGAATTATTGTAACGGAATAAATGTATAACCACTATTTTGTTTTCTATGTGAGTGAGAGAGACAAAAGGCAGAACTGCCTAAATCGAGTTTCTCCCCCAGAGTTGAAAGAGAGACAGGGCCAAAATCAAGGGAGGTTCGAGCCAAAATGCCTGGACACACGTATTTTGAAGCAATTTAAGTCATAGGAAGAGGGAAAGACTGATTCTGGGAGAGAGTTCCAGAGCTCAGCAGTTGAATGGAAGAAAGACTGAAAATAACGTTTCACTCTTGGGTTGGAGAGTTGCACTGAGTAGGTGGGATTGTGTTGCAAGAAGGGTACTACGTACCCTACGTATAGGAGGTGGTATACAACAGGAAAGCTCTGAGGAACATTGATTATTGTAGTAGCGATAGAATAGCGAGAGAGATGCAACATTGTGGCGAAGAGAGAGATTGCAGAGAGTTGGTGAGTGGACAGAAGTTAACGATACAAAGGAGTACAAAGGAAATCAAGCAATAACAGGTCCAGTGACCCCTTTCGGATGCTTGTCCTCCAAACCACTGAGGATCAAGTCTCCAAACAGTGGTTTAGAGTGGGTAAGAGAAAATTGGGAAGGGAACTACTGCCCCGGAGCTAATGTCCGTGGCAGGATGAGGATGTTAGTAGGGGACAGAAGGGTTGGGAACATAGCGCAGGCTTTCCTCTCTACTTTGTCGAGAAGTGCGGTGTGAGTGTATCTACCTGTATTATTCTTTGCTCACATCCACTTTGGGGCGGCAAATATAGGTTATTAAATCTCTCTCTCGCGCTCTCTCTCTCTCTTCTACTTCTTCTTTTCTATCCTTTCCTTCAAATTTCCTTTTCTATCGGATATGCCATCTCTACTAGAATTAAGTTTTGACCACCTTGTAAGGATAGAAAGGTCTGTGTGACCAGTGTATCTATGTAACGATTTGTAAATTTATCTCTCTCTCTCTCTCAATTAACATTAAATGAAAAAAAAAGGTTAAATCATACCATAGAGAAGTTTGTCTGGAGGAGATAATGATTACTGATAAAAAGAACTTGTCAGAAATTAACTCTGTGTTTAGTTAAGCCTTATTTAGCGGGCGGGAGGGTATATTTGACCGTACTGCCCAGCGGGGGGTTTTACTATAAATGGGGTTGTTTCCGTGCTCTTTTTCATGCATAAACAAGACCCAGAGCGTAATACAAGTATGTATTCCTGAAAGGGCGTAAATTGAGCTTTCTAATGACACCCGAACCATCCTTCTACGATCACTAGTTGTCTTGCAACGATCGTGCAACCGAAGGGCAAAAACGGTAAAATACGGCAATTTCTAAATATAATTACGTATGTAGCGAGGGAGAGAGGGTGGATGTAAGTGGAGTAAAGCTCAGTAGGTCCACGGCGGCCGTGGCGAGCGGTCAGGAGGTAATCTATGCTCCTCCCACCGCTCCGCTCTCTCTCAGAGCACATTATGTGCTCAAAATTGCACTCGACAATAGCCGGGCCCCGCCACATAGTCCATATTTATTTCACTCGACAATAGCCGGGCGCCGCCAGTTAAGGGTTAAAGAGAGCAGAAGGGCGAAACAAAAATAAAGTTAATAAATAAACAAATCAATAATACTAGAACAAATAATACATAAATAAGTAAAAGTATGCATGCAATATACTTACCATTTCCAACTATTCTGTAAATTCCTTTAGGTTATTTATTATGTTCTCTCCACTAACCAACTTTACTCATAAACTCTTTTATTTCAAGCCCTGCAAGGTAAATCACGTGTATTTGTTTTCATATACGGCAAATTGCCGGAGGTGGCGGAGGGTGGGGAGAGAGCCTTCCTATTACTATATTTTCCTTCCAATTTCCCTTACTGTATTACTATCTCTACTAGGATCAAGTCCTATAGTCTAGTCGCTGTAAGTAGGCGAGAAATCATTACCTCTATCCTTTGTAGCTCAACAAGGGCTAGTGCAAATTGGCTGTACATTTCCACATCTATTCCTTGACTGACTGTTCCCAAATGTTAGACATATTAGCTCGATTACTCTAGTCGTTTTTTTTAGTTACAGAGGTTAAAGGTCATGATGTTTCGCCTACTTACAGCGAAGAGACTATAGTCACCTCCCAGGGATCGTAAGATCAGTGTGGCCAATGTATCCATGTAAATCTATGTAAATATATATACCCTTTTATCTTCCTATTTGACATACCCAATAACTGCATTAGCTTCGACAAACTATCCTAGATTTTTGCATCCCATCCACTATGGAAAACACGATAGGAAATTAAGTTAAATCCCTATATATATATACAGGGTATATATATATATATCTGTATATATATTGTTACGCTGGCCAGCTTGCCAGAATGTGCTCGGGACTCGCTAGCGCTCGCCAGGGCAGTGATATGGGCTACAATAATCGTAGAACGATGTTCTTTCTTTCATAGAGTACATGTTGTCACAGACAGATCAGTGGTGATCTTTATTCTTGTCTGTGACACTTAGATGTATTTTATATCATTGCTAGAATATAAGATGCATGGTGTGAAGTTAAGGAGAGAGAGAGCGGGGTAGGCAGCGTGGTGGTAGCTTGTGCGTGTGTATGTACACTTGCCTCCCGCGCTCTGAGGAGTTTCCCACGCCCGTGATTGGCCGGCGCCCCTGTCGACATCATAGAACGCTTGCTCTTCATGACGTAGTCGTCTGTGATTGGTGGCCGCGGTCCTGGGACGGTGGTGCGGGCTCCTGTCCTTGTGTCTCCTGCAGAGCTAAGCGGAGTGTCCTAGGTCCTACATGTCCCTTGCAACCTGTCTCCCATATAACCCTCTATACTACTATCTCTCTCTCTGAACTTCTTCGGTTTCATACTTCTCTCTTTATTCAATTACTTATCCCTTCTGGTTCTGCATACGACTTCCATAGTCGGCCAGTCGTATTACCAGCACCAGCTCTCCATATATGTTTGCACTAGTTTTAGGGATTATTAGAGTCCTAGTCAAATGGTACCATAGTGTTGGGGTGCTTCTAATTATTGGGCTGTTCTCTTATTATTTAATGCTAGACAGTGGAAGGTATCTTTGGTCGTTGTCTGAGTTATGTATGTGGCAAGTCAGAGCCTGTACAACATCGACGAAGCTAGCTAGCCTGTAACCCTTGTGCATATTTTCCTTTGCGAGTGTAGCAGTATACAAGTGAAGGGCTTTTGCCTACTCTAACCTGTATGATTGCTACCTCATTTTGTTGACCTTTGTGGAGCGCCAGGGTAAGACCAGATACTAGAGATCTGGACTTACCAAGAGAGCCTCCAAGTCACTTAACGTAACATAAGGGAAATCTGTTCAAGGGGAGGCAGTAGGCTACGAGCATGCTTGCGCTCTGCCTAGCTTCTTAGTACCTTTTTATGCCACTGCTAGACTTTATTAGTGAGAAAGACAGCATTGTGTTTATTAACTTTAATTGTGTATGCTTTAGGAATTATTCACGCCTTATTTTAGCCTAGGTTGATGCATAGTGCACAACCCAGTTTGGCTGTTACGTTGGCTAAGGAAGTACTGTTTTGAGTGGCTATTATTAGTGCTGTCACAGAGTTGTTGCACTCCCTTGTTATATATATGTATCCTACTTATTGGTGTATTTAAGATACACGCTTTGGTGTCCTGCCCCTGCATTATTTCTGTTCTATGTTCTATTTCTGAGCATCTTAGAGCATCAGACGTTTTCAGAAGATTCTTTATCTGATTGCTGTAGGACTAGACTTCCAGTGTTTTCATAGAGCATTGTAGAGTTTAGTGTTGAGTACAGACTCACACTAAAGTTAACGTAAGCATATACTCCATTATTAAATCTTATTATAGTTTATTCAAGCATTGTTATTACTTAAGAGCATTTTATTAACGTAAAGTACTCCTGTTGTGAGCAGGCTTTGCCGTCATCGGTAAGCCTTTGTAGAAGTGCACTAAAACCCAGTTAATTGATACCCCGTTATCCAGGAGATTAACTCTGGAGGGTTTAAGTGTTTTGTTCGCCGGCGAAATATTTCGAGGGTTTGGAATTAGCGTACCGTTGTTGCAGATATAGCCTATCATCTAGTCCAATATTGAGTGCCCTTGTTTATTTCGTAGTGCCGGTAGTAACAAATGGCGACCTTAGACCAGAATATAGTGAACTGAATATTGCAGTTTTTTTTTGGAGAAATCTTATTGCCATTTGGGGTTGAATTTATTTCTCGCATTGTTGGCAGTAGACATTGTTTTGAGGATACATAGAACTTGTTGGAGTTATTGGTGACCTAGTATTGCACTCAAGAACATCTTCAAATATTTTTTGGTGAATAAAGCTACGCAAGAGTTTGGCTATTTTTGTCTGGACTTGAGATTTTTTGTTGTTGACTCCATCATGTCACTGGACGGGTCTGAGCATAGTGAGGGCACAGTGCGAGAGGCAGGTGAGGAGGTGGAGAAGGTGGAGTTGTTAAGCGGCGTTCGGGTGGTGAACAGTGAGGAGGATGCTCGGATTTTTGGGGGGAAGCCTATGTCGGCGGACCGGGTGTCGGGGCTAGACCGGTACGGACTGCAGTGTGTGGCCACGGTCTTAGGGTTTTCCGGTACTAGCGGTATGTCGAGAAGTGAGCTGGCTGCCTGTGTGCTGGGTGGGGTGCATGGGGTTTTGGGTGGAGCGGGAGCTGGGGCACCTTCGGCCCAGCCCCCATTCCACTCGACTCCTACCGTGGCGCCCCCTCGGGTTCCGGAGCCGAGTACGGTCCCGCAGGCCGATGCCCGCTGGCGGTTGGGTATGCCTCTAGGTGATTCACGGGGTGGGTCCCCGATAGTAGCACCCCCTCCTCAAGGTTTGTCTGCCGAGATGTTGTTTCAGCTCGAGCTCGCCAAACTTAAGCAACAGACTGAGCTCGAGCAGCAGAGGGCTGAGCTCGAGCAGCGAAAGTATGAGGCTGAGCTCAGGCAGCAGCAGCAGAAGCGAGAGGCTGAGCTCAGGGAGCGAGAGTCTGAGCGCAAGTTTGAGTCTGAAAGGTATTGTGCCAATGTTGACCTAGAGAAATTTGTGTAGAGGTGACGAGGGACCGGGTCGCCCAGGGGGTCGAGCCCATGACCAGTCCCTGTCGCATCTACTTAAGTTGGTTCCAGTGTTTGATGAATTAGGAGTTACAGAATGTTTTCTCCGGTTCGAGAAAAAGTGCCAGGAGCACCAATGGCCCGAGGAGAAGTGGGCAGCCCTCGTTTCTTCACGATTGACGGGGAAAGCACTCAAGGCGTACGATGCTTTGCCCCTAGATTCCTGTGTGAATTAAGAGTTGTTGAAAGTGGCTGTCCTGAGGGCGTATGAGCTACAGCCAGAGACCTATAGGCTGAAGTTTAGGGCGGTTCCAAAAAGAAAGGAGAGTACTTTCCTTGAACACGCTAGAGAGCTGTCAGATACATTAGAAAATTGGTTAAGGTCGGAGAAGGCAACTACTTTTGATTCAGTAAAACAACTAGTGTTGCTCGAATTTTTTTTTAAATGTACTGGCAGTGACTTGACTCTTAACCTTAAAGAAAAGAGACCGAAAACTCTACAAGAGGCGGCTGAGCTGGCTGACCTTAGGGTGTCATTGATTCGTGGGTGCGGGTCTGCACAGAGAGATGAGGCAGGTAACAAGGGGCGCACCACTCCACCCCCCCCCCCCCCCCCCCGAATTAATGACACAAATTATCCATTTAAGAGTACTGTTGCCAATTATGAACCCAAGTCGAAACCCTTCCCGTTTAAGAAAGGCCAGGGCCCTTCCTCACCTCAGAGGAAGTCCAAGAGTGAGGTGGAATGTTTCAAGTGTCATGAGAAGGGGCATATTGCGCGTTCATGTCCGAGCACACTGCCTACAGCAGTGGTGTCACTAGTGAGCAACATCGGTGTGTCTTTGAGGTCTTCCGCGTTTGCCCGGGGTAATACGTCGGTTGCGAAGTCACAGTCGGTGCAGAAGCAGCAGGAGGGCTCGTCACCCGTCCGAGATGCTTTTTGTGGTCATAGGGGGCACGGCACTGTGAAGTGGGCTGGTGTGCAGCATAGGCTTGAGTTGTTGCGTGATACGGGCGCTTCCCAGACACTTGTTAAGAATTTCACTGGCAAGCCTGTTAACGTGGCTCGGGTTGTGGTGGTTCAGGGCATCAATACTACGCGGTCTTACCCGCTGGTCAGAATGGAGCTTGAGGTGGACGGTGTGACACGGGAGTTGGATGTGCGTGTGGTGGAGAAGTTGCCAGTTAAGGGGGTCGACCTCCTTCTTGGTAATAAATTTGCGGTGCCCACTTCCGAGGTTCCACCCTTAGTCGTTGCCAAGAGGGCGTCCGACACGAGTAGGGAGGAGCAAGAGGGGCTTGAGAGATCTCAGTCCGTTCAGGTGTCACAGCCTAGTACCCAAGTTCCAGACCAGCGGAGGAAGGGTCGGAAGGAGAGTGTCGAGGCTGATGGTCGGGTTGAGAGTTTGGACCCAGCGACACTCCTTGGTGACTCGGTACTTGACCCAAAGGTGAGCTCCGGAGTGGCCCCAGAACCTGTCCCCCCTAGTGACATGGTAGGGCGTGATGGCACTCCGCGACAGAGTAGTTCCCAGGTGGAGGAGAGTTGTGGGAACGGGGCTATTGAACTCGAGGACGGGGAAGCATGTCAGGTGAACCTGTTAGAGGAGTTTGTGAGGCAACCACCTGAGCAGCCTACTGTCCCTGCGTTGGTCTGCAGCGGCCAAGGTGGAGAAGGAGAGGGGGGCAGTGGGGCACAGGTGGAGGAGAGTCGGGATTGTTATGTCTCTGTGGAGCAGTGGGCGGGGGATATGAGTCATGTGGCTGTGGAAGCGCTAGAGCACTTGCCTGAGCAGCAGTGTGCAGCGCTCCAGCACCTGATCGGTCCATACCCCACTGTTTGTGCCGAGCACCCAGGCCTCACAACTCATGCGGTGCACGAGGTTCCGCCGGCAGGTCACTTGAGTGTCAGTAAACCGTTGGCCTCGTTGTTTCAGTGGTTCAAGGTGGGCGACGAGGCTTTGGCATGGTTGTCAGGTCAGGATCGACCCATGGCTCCCAAGGGTGGTGGTCAAAAGAAGGACTTTGAGCAGATTGGTGAGGTTGGCTGTGGAGTGGATGTGCCCGGCCGTCACATAGCCTCCCAATGCTGCTCTAGTAAAATACAACAGCCCTACCATAGACTGACTGTATCTGGCCATGTCGCTGAAGGCGGTGATGCTGCGCAGGCAGATGTAGTTGCAAGGAATGCGGGGGTGCGCATGTACGGTATCGGCGGGGAAGCCTTAGCAATTATGAACTATGGGAGTGACTGCACAGGTGGTACAGATTGTCCCTCTCATGACCTGGCTGTTCTAGGGACGAAGGTGGAGAAGGAGGGAGACTATAGTTTAGAAGCTGCGGTCTCGGCTGGGTTGTGGGAGGGCACTAGGCATGTTGTTCTGCGAGATAAGTTGCAACCTCTTGTTCCTGAGCGACAAGAGGAGTTGTTTACTAGGCTGTGGCAGTACGTCCACATGTTTGTTGCTTCTCCAGGCCTGATGTACGGGGTAGAATCCGACATGGAGGCTGGAGACAGTGCAAGGCTCAAGTTAATTCCCTACCGTATAAATCCTGCTCGACAGCCTGTTGTGAAAGCAGAGCTAGACGACATGTGGAAAAAGGGTCTGAGGGATAAAGGATATCGTGAGTGGTCGTTGCCAGTAACTTTGCAACCTGAGTTAAGTGGCAAGATCCGTGTGTATGTTGATTGCAAGAATGTGAAAGCATTATCCCTGACAGACGCCTATCCATTACCCAGAGTTGACGACACCATAGACCGCTTTGGGGCTGCCTCGCTCATAACGAAGGTAGAACTAGTGAAAGGTTATTGGCAGGCCCCGTTGCCGGAAAGAGCGAAGAGAAGTGGCAGTCTTGCGATGAACTGGGCAGATTATCAGTGTCAGGTGTTGTTGTGCTGCCGGAACACAAGTTGGATGTGTGGCATGCTAAGGGCACTGATAATGTTTTGGCTGATTGTTTGTCACGGGACGGTTTGTTTGCAGGAGAACCCTCGCCGTTCAGTCAGTGTGTGTTGAGAGTGGAGAAAAATTAGGCTTGCCACTGTAATGCAACGCCGCCAAAAACACTATTAAAATATATAAAAACCTCACATAAAAACTCTTTCTTTTGATAGTATATAAGTGCAGTATATCACAGTAAGAATCTAAGACACTCTGAGCTGTTGTCTTAGTAGGCTAGGCTTGGTGAGGCTTGCTCGCTGAGCGTGATATAATTATTATGATGCTATTATTTTGGGGAAGTGTTGTGCAGATTTTTTTATAATGCAGTGTTTTATGTTTGTGATCGTGCCTTGTTTTCACAACTTGGGAGAGTGGCTAGGTGATGCGGGGTTGATGGGCATTCTGTCTGGTCAGATGTGGGGTTAGCCTGTGGCTGAAACGTCCCACATCTTGGGCGGGGTGTTACGCTGGCCAGCTTGTCAGAATGTGCTCGGGACTCGCTAGCGCTCGCCAGGGCAGTGATATGGGCTATAATAATCGTAGAACGATGTTCTTTCTTTCATAGAGTACATGTTGTCACAGACAGATCAGTGGTGATCTTTATTCTTGTCTGTGACACTTAGAAGTATTTTATATCATTGCTAGAATATAAGATGCATGGTGTGAAGTTAAGGAGAGAGAGAGCGGGGTAGGCAGCGTGGTGGTAGTTTGTGCGTGTGTATGTACGTTTGCCTCCCGCGCTCTGAGGAGTTTCCCACGCCCGTGATTGGCCGGCGGCCCTGTTGACGTCATAGAACGCTTGCTCTTCATGACGTAGTCGTCTGTGATTGGCGGCCGCGGTCCTCTGAACTTCTTCGGTTTCATACTTCTCTCTTTATTCAATTACTTATCCCTTCTGGTTCTGCATACGACTTCCATAGTCGGCCAGTCGTATTACCAGCACCAGCTCTCCATATATGTTTGCACTAGTTTTAGGGATTATTAGAGTCCTAGTCAAATAGTACCATAGTGTTGGGGTGCTTCTAATTATTGGGCTGTTCTCTCTTATTATTTAATGCTAGACAGTGGAAGGTATCTTTGGTCGTTGTCTGAGTTATGTATGTGGCAAGTCAGAGCCTGTACAACATCGACGAAGCTAGCTAGCCTGTAACCCTTGTGCATATTTTCCTTTGCGAGTGTAGCAGTATACAAGTGAAGGGCTTTTGCCTACTCTCACCTGTATGATTGCTACCTCATTTTGTTGACCTTTGTGGAGCGCCAGGGTAAGACCAGATACTAGAGATCTGGACTTACCAAGAGAGCCTCCAAGTCACTTAACGTAACATAAGGGAAATCTGTTCAAGGGGAGGCAGTAGGCTACGAGCATGCCTGCACTCTGCCTAGCTTCTTAGTACCTTTTTATGCCACTGCTAGACTTTATTAGCATTGTGTTTAGCATTTAGACAGCATTGTGTTTATTAACTTTAATTGTGTATGCTTTAGGAATTATTCACACCTTATTTTAGCCTAGGTTGATGCATAGTGCACAACCCAGTTTGGCTGTTACGTTGGCTAAGGAAGTACTGTTTTGAGTGGCGATTATTAGTGCTGTCACAGAGTTGTTGCACTCCCTTGTTATATATATGTATCCTACTTATTGGTGTATTTAAGATACACGCTTTGGTGTCCTGCCCCTGCATTGTTTCTGTTCTATATTAACGAGCATCTTAGAGCATCAGACGTTTTCAGAAGATTCTTTATCTGATTGCTGTAGGACTAGACTTCCAGTGTTTTCATAGAGCATTGTAGAGTTTAGTGTTGAGTACAGACTCACACTAAAGTTAACGTAAGCATATACTCCATTATTAAATCTTGCTATAGTTTATTCAAGCATTGTTATTACTTAAGAGCATTTTATTGACGTAAAGTACTCCTGTTGTGAGCAGGCTTTGCCGTCATCGGTAAGCCTTTGTAGAAGTGCACTAAAACCCAGTTAATTGATACCCCGTTATCCAGGAGATTAACTATGGAGGGTTTAAGTGTTTTGTTCGCCGGCGAAATAGTTCGAGGGTTTGGAATTAGCGTACCGTTGTTGCAGATATAGCCTATCATCTAGTCTAATATTGAGTGCCCTTGTTTATTTCGTAGTGCCGGTCGTAACAATATATATATATATATGCTTACTGGAATGCTTACAGGAACAACTTCTGGCATTAGGTCCTGGCAAGGCCCTCTTGGGCCAGATCACAGTTAAACATCTCTTGATTGTTACTGGTACTGGGAGTGGGTGGGTCACAGAGGTCGGAGAGAGGTGCTTTAAAGTTATATCTAACCGATTTTCTGCTCCAGAATTTATCTAAACGTGCCTCGAAAGCTTTCACACTAGGAGCTGATACATTTTCAGGGAGGTTATTCCACATTGATGCAATTCTGGGCACAATATAATTTGCTCGTATGTTCAGTCTCGAGTATTGATGTTGGATTTTCATGGTATTTCCTCTTGCTTCTCTCTCCAACGTTCTCCGAGGAATAATCTGGGTCACTTCCTTGTCGTACACATCGTGAATAATTTGTTAGACTCAATCATATCCCCTCGTTTACGCCGATATTGCAGAGTGGGTAGCTTTAACTTTTTTAGCCTTTTTTCATAACTTAATCCTCCCATGCCTGGGATAATTTTGGTGGTTCTTCTCTGGACACTCAATATTGTCTATATTTTTAATTTTGTAAGGATGCCATATAGCATTTCCATACTCAAGATGTGGCCTGACCAAATCCGTATACATAGTATTGAACATATCACAATCTGAATACTCAAATGTACGCCTTATGGCTCCCGAAATTTTGCTTGCCGTTTTCACTTTCTCTGCAATATGGTCACTAAAATGATAAAGTTTGGTCAATTACAATTCCAAGATCCTTTTCTGAGGTGGCAAATGCAATATTTGATTGTTGGTCTCTTCCAATTAGCTTATAGTCTGGGATAGTTTTCTCTCTTGTTGAAATAGTCATCGCCTTGCATTTATCTGGGTGAAACTTTAATAGCCACTTCTCAGACCATTCCAGCATGGAATCCAGATCAGTTTGTAACTGAGATCGATCCTCCACCCCTCGGATCCTCCTAAGGACCTTAGTGTCGTCTGCAAAGAGATACATAGCTGAGGAAACTACATCTGGTAGGTCATTAATATATAAAATTAAGAGTATTGTCCCAACACATTTCCTTGCGGTATCCCGCTGATGACATCTTTCCATTCCGAATATGCTCCATCACATGAACTCTCTGCTTTCTGTCTTTAACACCTTACGAGTGGCCTAGGCGGTTTATTTATATGTACCGCCCAGCGGGGTGTTTTTACCCAAAATAGGGCTGTTTACATGATAATTTTCATGCCTATATAAGACCCAGAGCGTAAAACAAGTATCTATCCCTGAAAGGGCATAAACAGAGCTTTCCAATGACACCATAACGATCCTTTTATGATGGCTAGTTTTCTTGCAACAACCGTGCAATGCAAGTGCAAAATGCATGTAATTCGGCACTTTCCCCATACAATTCCGTATATAGCGAGTGAGAGAGGGAGGGAGGAGGTGGGATTCGTGTCAGTAGGTTCGCCGCGGTGGTCTGGAGCAGTCATACGCTCGCTACTCTCCTGCCACCACTTGTCTCTCTCTCTCAGCAACATTACGTGCTGAAATTGCCACACGACCTGTCGAGCGCCGCCAGATAGTCCAGATTTATTATACTCGACTTATGTTGCTCGCCGCTAATTAAGGGTTAAGGAAGGAAGAAATCCATTGAAGAACCTCTCCTCTACTTCCAAAAATCTCCACTTTTTTTAAGAGCCGTCTATGGGGAACTTATGGAAGGCTTTCATAAAGTCCATATATAGCACATCAATGTAGTCTCCATCATCCAGTATTTTGGTCCATGTATCCATTATTTTCAGTAACTGAAGTGTCGTAGACTGGTGAGCTAGAAAACCATATTGTTGTTTACTAATCAATTTGTTCAGGGATATGTGACTTAGTATTGCTTCTCTTACTATTTTCTCAAAAATTTTACAAACCACACTTGTTAAACTAACAGGTCTATAGTTATTGGGATTACTGGACGTTCCTTTTTTTGAAAATTGCGGAGATGTTTGCCTGTTTCCATTGTTTTGGGAGCTTACCAGTTCTCATAGAAGTTTTAAATATAAATGTAAGTGGTGGCGATAAGCAGGCTGCTAGTTCTTTTAAAACTCTTGGGTGTATCTCATCTATATCAGGTGATTTGCTTATGTCAAGATTACTAAGGAGCTGGCAAACTTTTTCTTCTGTAATTTCACATATTCTCATAGTTTCTTCTACTTTTTGTTCTTCTATGTGAGGTAAAGGCCCATCCTGTTCAACCGTGAAGACCTCAGAAAAGAATTTTGAAAGTCTCTGTTTTTCATTATTTGATGTTGCAATGACTGTACTCCCATTAATTGTGCTTTCTAGCTCTGCAATGCCATTTTTTGTTTTTGTCTTTGATCGAATATATCTTCAGACTTTCTTCGGATTATGTTTAGCAGACATTGCTATGTCCTTTTCGTGCATTCTCTTCATTTTCCTAGTAATTCTCGTCACTTGTTTTTTTACCCAGTTATATTCCAGCCTTATCTTTTCGTCGCCAGTATTGTTCCACCTTTTGTAGAGTTTATCCTTTTGTTTCAGCTTCAAAATATATATATATATATATATATATATATATGTATTCCACAGTAAAGCGACTTTAACGAAGTCCACAGGTTTATACATAGCCTACCAGTTAATGATAATATATTTTGTATAATAATATTGAGGATTTTGCTTGCCTTTTCCATTTTCGAGCAATGTCATAATTCAGTTTGTCCGTTAGGTTAAGGGGATAGTGGCTATTTGTTTGGTCTATTAATGAATATATTCATTTATTTTTTAGTTTCCTCGCTAGATCTCCATTAACCCTTAAAGAGCGGCGCCCGGCTATTGTCGAGTGAAATAAATGTGGCCTATATGGCGGGGCCTGGCTATAGTCGCATGCAATTTTGAGCTTGAGCACGTAATGTGCTCTGAGAGAGAGCGGAGCGGTGGGAGGAGCGTAGGTTACCTCATGACCGCTCGCCACGGTGGCCGGGGAGCTACTGAGATGTACTCCGCCCTACTCCACCCTCCCTCACTCGTTTCACACGTATTAATGTAAGGAAATGACCGTATTTTACCGATTTTGCCCTTCGGTTGCACGATCGTTGCAAGACAACCAGTGATCGTAGAAGGATGGTTCTGGTGTCATTGGAAAGCTCACTTATCGCCCTTTCAGGTATACATACTTGTATTACGCTCTGGCTCTTGTTTTTGCATGAAAAAGAGCATGGAAACAACCCCATTTATGGTAAAACCCCCGCTGGGCGGCACGGTCAAATATACCGCCTAGGCCGCTCTTTGAGTGTTAAGCTTAACCCCCCCCCCCCCCCAGACATATTATATTAACTTACTGGCGAGGAGGCGGACGACACGGTATTATTGCCACTGTACCCCACAACTGTCAAAACCTCACTGCGGGACCGTTAGAAGTCAGAGAAACTTGGGGTTGCCACCAATCGACAGATTTTCATCTAACTTACCTAACTTACTGAGCTCAATATGACGCAAAATCGCGTCATAAACTTATTAGAGAGCTATTAATTAAGATAAGTTCATATGACGCGATCACGTCATATGAGTTTTTTGGCATAAGTTCCATATGACGCGATCGCATCATATGAGTCGGAGAGTGTTAAACAAAAAACACCCCTTAGAGCCCCCTTTAAGATAAATTTGTACATATTTCGGTAGAAAAATGTCTTGGCCGAAGGCCAGTTCCTTTTTAATAATAAAGGCTCGATATCGCTCGCCAGGTAATAATCGACACCTAATGACAAGAATGGTCTTAACATTTACAACAAAAAGGGGTGAAAGGTGTTAAAATCGTCAAACAAATGGACCGAACGTCATAAACAAAATATATTTGTGAATATAGCAGTCAATTTAAATATATGCATGCAATACCAAATTTATCACAGTAACCACTTCATAATATAAAAGTTTGTTCTCCATCATTTGTTATAAAATTACAGGGGGCTTGAAAAGGTAAGTGGTTGAAGAGGAGGTAGTCTCTTTATCTGGACACCCTTCTCCCTCATGTATAGCATGTGAGTTTTGAGATTTTAAGACGTATGTTCCATTAGCTTGGCAATTTTGAGACTTTTCGCCCCATTTTTTTGTCAATATTAAGAAGATTCGTACCATTTTGGTGTCAAATTTTCCTGGCGAGCGATAGGGAGCTTGTAATTATGTTAGGAATTGGTCTTCGGCCGGGACATTTTTCTACCGAAAAATGTTCAAATATATCTTGAAAGTGGTCTAGAGGGTGTTTTTATTTCAAGCTTGATGGAGGTCTAGTGGAGAAACTCAAAACTAAATATATTAATAACTACATAGGCCAAAAAACAAGCACTACCCCTTTAAGGGATTCCCTAGACCTCCTGGAATCATTATGCTTCCACATCCATACCATTATTAACCTATCAACCCGATTATCGGACTAAAACACAGACACACACACTCACTAACACACACACTCACTCACTCACTCACCCAAGCGATGGTGTGTTTATCGGTACAGACGTTAATTTTGCATCCTTACTAGTACATTGTTCGATTTCTAAACCTAAATAAAACTATCTAGATAAAACTTAACCTTACCTACCTAACCTAAGCTAACCTAACTTACCTAACCTAACCTAACCTAAAACACTCCATTTCAACTTATTTTAAAGAGGTGTGTACGCTTAAACTGCACAGAATCGTCTAAATATAGCTAGATTAGAATCAAAAGTACGTCGCTGGTAGAGTAGGGGTTAATGAGAATAAACTGTCAGAATGCTATATAATCATCAAGAGGTTAACCCTTGGAAGATTATGATGCATTATGAAACTGTATTCCGGCTATCATTAGACGATTTTGTACAGTTTAGGAAGGATCTGTGAGCATAATTATAGGTATTATAAATATCACAATTATCCTTCTGACTTCCACATGTCCTCCCTAATCTGAAAGAATCGTCTAATAATAGCCAGAAAACAGAAATCAATGCACAATCTAATATTAAAAGGGTTAACCAATACAGTACCGGTAACGTCCTTTTCATTATATTCTGACAAGTATTAGACGATTGCATTCAGCTTAAGAAGGACGTCTACCCATAATAAGGCTACACACGATCTCAATTAATCCTTTTAGCTACCCCATACTCTTTTTAAGCTTCATATAATCGTCTAAATATAGCTGGAATAAAATATAAAGTACGTCGGTGGTACAGAAGGGGTTAAGGGTGGGTGATTTAGGCTGGACTAAGTTTGGTTGGGTATGTAAAGGCGTACATTAATTATGTTAGAGTATAAGGAGAGTGTTAATTGGTTTCATCACGTGCTTCGTGTATTTGTCACGCTTTCTCTCTCTCTCTCTCTCTCTCTCTCTCTCTCTCTCTCTCTCTCTCTCTCTCTCTCTCTCTCTCTCTCTCTCTCTCTCTCTGTCATAGACTTTTGATTGCTGGTCTTTTTCTATCGCTGCTGTAAAAGTATATGGGAATGAACCGTTTATGAATTTAAGGCCGAATTATCTTCATTATACCAAAAGGTCTGTGTGGTTTGTTAATCTGTAGAACACAGACACACACACACACACACACACACACACTGGGAGTTAAACAAAAGCAGAGTCCATTACTCTTAGTATTTATTATTGTACATGTAAAGCTAACATTATGTTTTTTAGTTCAAAATATGTCTTTGGAATTTATTTAATGGCCGAAACGTGCTATTTTAGGTAAATTTTTCTTGCATTACTTCTCGCATTCATTCAAGTACTCAACAAAAATACTCCGGGTTGACACCCTGCACACACACACACACACACACACACACACACACACACACACAGCTTTTAAAGTAAAATATGATCAGTTAAAGGCTAACGGGACACTACGAGAGTAATATCAATCCTGTAAAATAAAATTAGGTAAATACACACACACACACTCTCTCTCTCTCTCTCATCTTCCTCTCCTTATTCCTCTCGTTGTATGTCATTCATCCGGTTGCAACTTATGAAATTATGAAACAGATGAACAATATTATCCGCATCAAGATACTGGGACATCTTGTTTACGTAAACCCTTCTGTACCGGCGACGTCTTGTTCACTTTATTCTGTCTACTATTAGACGATTGTTTCAGTTTAAACAGGGCCAACAGCAATTAACCCCTTCTGTACCGGCTACATCTTTTTAACTTTATTCTGGCTACTATTAGACGGTTATATTCAGTTGAAAACGGGCCTCCAGCAATTAAAAGGCTTCGAACTATCCCTCTTAACCCTTTTTACTACCACAGATCCTTCATAAACTGCGCAAAATCGTCTAAACATAGCTAGAATAAAATTAAAAAGACGCCGCCGGTACAGAAGGGGTGAATAGGCTTTGAATAATCTCACTTAACCCTTTTTACTACCACCACTCCTTCTAAAACTGAACCAAATCCTCTAAATATAGCTACCATAAAAATAAAAAGACGTCGCCAGCACAGAAGGGGTTAATTTGAGCTTAGTTATATTTAGACGATGTTGCGCAGTTTAAACAGAATTAACAAAACGGGTTAATTGAGATAGTTCGAAGTCTGTAAATTGTTGTAGACTCTTTTCAAATTTTAAATATCCAAACTGCCCCGTAAGGACAAATATGTCTGTTGCAGTTTGTTCTCCTTTGTATTCTTTTATATTTCTTTGTATTCCTCCTCCTCCTCCTCCTCCACCTCTTCCTCCTCCTTCTCCTCTTTCCTCTATCTTCCCATGCACCTATCCTTCTCTATGCATTTCCTTTGCTTGACCATTCTGTTGTGTCACTCTCGCACAATTAAAACAAAAATAAAAGGAGGGGGAAGAACACGAGAGGAGAGTCGGGCGCAATGGAGCGAAAGTCAAACCCTTTCTTTCCTGCTAACCTCTATGAACAAAAACATAAATAAATACATAAATAAATATATACATAAATATATACATAAACCAAATAAACAGGAGGAAGAGCGAAAAGTAACGGGAGGAACATTGGTAGTAATGGAGCGAATGAAGGAAGGACGATATTGCAGATAGGAAACACAAATACGAAAGAAAAGACGGAGGGCAAGCGTTGCAATGTTTAGAAAACCGTTGCCAAACGTTGTCAATCACCCAACCGCCCCAACTAGAGTTGCCAATTTAGCTACTTTCCCGCTAGATCTAGAGGTATTTGCTTCGATCTAGAGGCAACATTTTTACATCTAGCGACATGAATTCTAGCGATATTTTGTAGATTTGAGCCATTTTAGAGAGATATCCTAGAGATTGTGGCATTATTCTGCCTATTATCGGCTTCTATTAACTATCTAGCGGACTTTATTTGGTAACCCAGCTGGTTCCAACCCTTTCTCATTCCTAGTCTCTCCCCCCTTTCGGCTGATCCAATCCAACAAGCAGAATAAAAAGAAGAAGAACAACAACAGGAGTGAGACAAGCGGTAATAAGCAACGCATATTTTCCCGACGGAGACCAAAAGGGGTTAGGGTAGACACAAAACGACATACAAAAAGGGGGAATGGACAAACATGGGAAATTACATATTAAAGCAATGAATGATTAAAGTGAGAGAGAGAGAGAGAGAGAGAGAGAGAGAGAGAGAGAGAGAGAGAGAGAGAGAGAGAGAGAGAAAAATGAAGATATACGAGAACAGATGTAGCAAATGAGGCATACCCCAGATAAGAAAGGAAGACAAAAAGCTCGGCTGGAGATAGGCAGGTGGGTATGGGGTCAGGAATGCATCTCTATAATGCCTATAGTCAAACTCAACTGAAATGAGCTCCAAGGAGGTCAAGGTCGCCCTGTGCGGTGTTACCACATTTCTACCAAAACAAACCTTTTAGAAAATGGGAAATCAAGGAAAACCACATTTAGAAGGGAAACTTGAAATAAATGTACAAGACTTTTTATGTCTGAAAGGGTTATTGGTATTCTTGTATAAAAGTTACAGAAACGAAATAATAGGTAGGCTATATTTGTATATACCTATTTACATTGTACAGCATCTCCCTTGCCTTGCTATGAATATGAGAGTAACTTTTGCGAGTTTTTCCTTCCATGGTGGTCGCGCTATGAATGAGGGTTAGTGACCGTCTGATCTGGGTGATGTTGTTGTCGTAGTTTGAGGCCATTTAAAGCGTTGCCATTACTCGTATCCAGCTCTCTCTCTCTCTCTCTCTTTTGATGGGATTACATTGTGCTATATTGTATTTTGGAGATTGTGTATGTATGTGTGTGTTTGTGTGTGTATCTGTAGGGGTGTGTGTGAGTGCGTGCGTAGCCAACAGTCAAGTAGCATTGACATTACTTGGCAACGTCGCATATTCTACCATTCCTTAAATCTATTTATAGCTGTCCCCAGAAAAATGGCAGCATGTTCTAAATAGCGTGCCATATGTTGTATAAATTCCTTCTATATATCCTTAAAATGATATGTTTCTTAACACCACATAACCTTTACAAATTGTAATATAATATATATAGTCATAAAAGCTAAAATTAATTTGTTAATAGCCTGAAAAACTAACATTTGTTGTTAAAGCTTTGAATATTTGACAACACCGCACAGGGCGAGGGACACCACCTTGTAGCTCATTTCATAGGAGGATGACTATAGGCAGATAAGTGCTACCAATTGACTACTTGCGAGTTTCGTTCTATAAGGAAGTTGGAGCTGTAGGCATCGATAATTTAAAAAATTACAAACTATAATATGGCTGTACTACATTTATAAATACATAAAGCCCAATTAACCATACTTTTTAGCCATCAGAAACTTACATTATTATTGCATTATTATTTACTATCGATGTCTACTGCTCCAACTTCCTTACAGCCTGAAACTCGCAAGTGGTCAATTTAGATAGTTTAGAAATCCCCTGTTGCATATTTACGGGTCATTAAACGCTGTATGTGCAGTCGGGGTCATTAACCCCTTCAGCACGATGATGTCTATATTAGAAGGAAATGGAGTTTTCGCAGAGAGGCTCCAGTTCTGACGTTATTCTTGACTGACAGTGTGCTGGCTTTATAATCCAAAAGGGTTAATAGCCTCTGAAGTCCTAGTTTTACAAAGTCTATAATTATTACCTTTGATTCAGGGATCGTAAGATCAGTGTGGCCAATGTATCCATGTAAATCTATGTAAATACATATACCCTTTTATCTTCCTATTTGACATACCCAATAACTGCATTAGCTTCGACAAACTATCCTAGATTTTTGCGTCCCATCCCCTATGGAAAACATGATAGGAATTTAAGTTAAATCCCTATATATATATATATATATAAATATATATATATATATATATATATATGTAAACATGTATATATATATATATATATATTCCACAGCACAGCGACTTTAACAAGGTCCACAGGTTTATACATACAGTACCGTTTAATGATAAGATATTTTGTATAATAATATTAAGGATTTTGCTTGCCTTTGCCATTTTCGAGCAATGTAATAACTCAGTTTGTTCGTTAGGGTAAGGGGATAGTGGCTATTGTTTGGTCTATTAAAGTATATATTCATTTATTTTTTAGTTTCCTCGCTGGACCTAAATTAAGCTTTAAAAAAACACACCCTCTAGAGCCCCCTTTAAGATAAATTTGTACATTTTTCGGTAGAAAAATGTCCCGGCCGAAGGCCAGTTCTTCTCAATATTAAAGGCTCGCTATCGCTCGCCAGGATATAATCGACACCCAAATGGCACGAACGGTCTTAACATTTACAACGAAATTGGGTGAAAGGTGTTAAAATCGTCAAACAAATGGACCGAACGTCATAAATAAACAAAATATATTTGTGATTACTCAATAATATTGAATATAGCAGCAGTCACTTTAAATATATTCATGCAATACCATTATGTAATAGCACAAATTAATGTTTCCAAAAGTTTTATTCTCCATAAATGTATTTACAATTGCAGGGGGCTTGAAAAGATGAGTGGCTAAAGGGGAGGTAGTTGTTTATTCTGGACACCCTTCTCCCTCATATATAGCATATGAGTTTCGAGATTTTAAGACCTTTGTTCCATTAGTTTGGCAATTTTGAGACCCATTTCTTTGTCAATATTAAGAAGTTTCGTGCCACTTTGGTGTCAAATTTTCCTGGCGAGCGATAGGGAGCTTGTAATTATGTTAGGAATCGGCCTTCGGCAGGGACATTTTTCTACCGAAAAATGTTCAAATATATCTTGAAAGTGGTTTAGAGGGTGTTTTTATTTCATGCTTGATGGAGGTCTAGTGGAGAAACTCAAAACTAAATATATTAATAACTACATAGGCCAAAAAACAAGCACTACCCCTTTAAGGGATTCCCTAGACCTCCTGGAATCATTATGCTTCCACATCCATACCATTATTAACTTACCAACCCGATATTCGGAAACACACACACTCACTAACACACTGTTACGACCGGCACTACGAAATAAACAAGGGCACTCAATATTGGACTAGATGATAGGCTATATCTGCAACAACGGTACACTAATTCCAAACCCTCAAACTATTACGCCGGTGAACAAAACACTTAAACCCTCCAGAGTTAATCTACTGGATAACGGGGTATCAATTAACTGGGTTTTAGTGCACTTCTACAAAGGCTTTCCGGTGACAGCAAAGCCTACTCACAACAGGAGTACTTTACGTTAATAAAATGCTCTTAAGTAATAACAACGCTTGAATAAACTATAACAAGATTTAATAAAGAAATATATGCTTACGTTAACTTTAGTGTGAGTCTGTACTCAACACTAAACTCTTCAATGCTCTATGAAAACACTGAATGTCTAGTCCTACAGCAAACAGATATGGAATCTTCTGGAAACGTCTGATGCTCTAAGATGCTCGTTAATATAGAACAGACATAATGCAGGGGCAGGACACCAAAGCGTGTATCTTAAATACACCAATAAGTAGGATACATATATATAACAAGGGAGTGCAACAACTCTGTGACAGCACTAATAATAGCCACTCAAAACAGTACTTCCTTAGCCAAAGTAACAGCCATACTGGGTTGTGCACCAAGCATCAACCTAGGATAAAATAATATGTGAATTCCTAAAGCATACACAGATAAAGTTAATAAACACAATGCTGTCTTTATTACTAATAAAGTCTAGCAGCGGCATAAAAGGTACCAGGAGGCTAGGCAGAGCGCAAGCATGCTCGTAGCCTACTGTCTCACCTTGAACAGATTTCCCTTATGTTACGTTAATTGACTAGGAGGCTCTCTAGGTAAGTCCAGATCTCAAGTATCTGGTCTTGCCCTGGCGCTCCACAAAGGTCAACACAAAGAGGTAGCGAGCATACGAGCAAGAGTAGGCAAAAGCCCTTCGCTCGTATACTGCTACACTCGCAAAGGAAAAATATGCACAAAGGTTACAGGCGCCTAGCTCCGTCGAAGTCGTATAGGCTTTGACTCGCCACATACGTAACTCAGACAACGACTAAAGATACCTTCCACTGTCTAGCATTAAATAGTAACAAAGAACAACTCAATAATTAGAAGCACCCAATGATAATATGACTCATGTGACTATGACTAATAATCCCTAAAGCTAGTGCAAAACATATATGCGAGAACTGGTGCTGGTAATACGACTGGCCGACTATGGAAGTCGTATGCAGAACCAGAAGGGATAAGTAATTGAATAAAGATGAGAAGTAATGGAAAAGAAGAAGTTCAGAGAGAGAAACAGTAGTACAGGGGGTTAGATTGGGGGACAGATTGCAAGGGACGTCTAGGACCAAGCACGCTATGCCAAGCTCTGCAGGAGAAACGCGGCGGGAGCCCCAGCACCAACACTAGGACAGCGGCACCCAATCACAGACCACTACGTCATGAAATGCAGGCGTCCTTAGGACGCGCCAGGCGCGCCAGCCAATCAAGGGCCTGGGAAAGCCCGCGCGAGCGAGGGAGGCACACGTACATACACACGCACATATTACTACCTCGCTGCCTCCTTCGCTCTTTCTCCTTCGCTCTTTCTCTTTAACTTCACACTGCATATCTTATACTCTATGACTGATATAAAATACTTCCATGTGTCACAGACAAGAATAAAGACCACCACTGATCTGGCTGTGACTACATGAATACTAGGAAAGAAAGAACATCGTTCTATGATTATTATAGCCCATTCTACTGCCCTGGCGAGCGCTAGCGAGTACGAGCACATTCTGGCAAGCTGGCCAGCGTAACACCCCGCCCAAGATGTGGGACGTTATAACCTCAGGTAAACGCCACATCTGACCAGACAGAATGCTCATAAACCCCGCCTCACCTAGCTACTCCCCCAAGTTGTGAAAACAAGGTTCAATCACAACATAAAACACTTCATTATATAAAACAAATCTACACAACACTTCCCCAAAATAATAGTATCATTTAACATATTACGCTCAACGAGCACGCTTCAACAAGCCTAGCCTACTAAGACAAAAACTCGGCATGTCTTAGATTCTTGCTGTAACATACTGCACTTATATACCATCAAAAGAAAGAGTTTTTATGTTTGGTTTTTGTATTATTTTTTAAGTGTTTTTGGCGGCTTTGCACTACAGGGGCAAGCCTAATTTTTCTCCACTCTCAAACAAACACTGACTGAACGGCGAGGGTGCTCCTTAAGACATAACCTCCCGTGACAAACAATCAGCCAGAACATTATCAGTGCCCTTAACATGCCACACATCCAACTTGTGTTCCGGCAGCAAAACCACACCTGGCACTGATAAACTGCCCAGTCCATCACAAGACTGGCACTTCTCTTCGCTCTCTCCGGCAACGGGACCTGCCAATAACCTTTCACTAGTTCTACCTTCGTGATAAATAAGGCAGCCCCGATACGGTCTATGGGATCGTCAACTCTGGATAAGGTATAGGCGTTTGTCAGGGATAATGCACACACACTCTTGCAATCAACATACACACAGATCTTGCCACTTAACTCAGATTGCAAAGTTGCTGGCAACGACCACTCACGATATCCCTTATCCCTCAGACCCTTTGTCAACATGTAGTCCAGCTCTGCTTTCACCACAGGCTGTCGAGCAGGATTTATACGGTAGGGAGCCAACTTGAGCCTTGCACTGTCTCCAGCCTCCATGTCGGATTCTACCCCGTACATCAGGCCTGGAGAATCAACAAACATGCGGATGTATGCCACAGCCTAGTAAACAACTTCTCTTGACTCTTAGGAACAAGAGGTTGCAACTTATCTCGAAGAACAACATGCTCATTGCCCTCCCACAACCCAGCCGAGACGCAGTTTCTACACTATAGTCTCCCTCCTTCTCCACCTTTGTCCCTAGAACAGCCAGGTCACGAGAGGGACAATCTGTACCACCTGTGCAGTCACTCCCATAGTTCATAATTGCTAATGCTCTCCCACCGATACCGTACATGCGCACCCCCGCATTCCTTGCGACTACATCTGCCTGCTCAGCATCACCACATTCAGCGACATGGCCAGATACAGTCGGTCTATGGTAGGGCTGTTGCATATTACTAGAGCAGCATTGGGAGGCTATGCGACGACCGGGCTCATCCACTCCACAGCCAACCTCACCAATCTGCTCAATGTCCTGATTCAGACCCCCACCCTTAGCAGCCATGGGTCGACCCTGACCTGGCAACCATGCCAAAGCCTCGTCGCCCACCTTGAACCACTGAAACAACGAGGCCAACGGTCTACTCACACTCAAGCGACCTGTCAGCGGAACATTGTGCACCGCATGAGTTGTGAGGCCTGGGTGCTCGGCACAAACAGAGGGGTATGAACCGAGCGGGTGCTGGAGCGCTGCACACTGCTGCTCAGGCAGGTGCTCAAGCGCTTCCACAGCCACCTGGCTCGTGTCCCCCGCCCACTGCTCCGCCGAGACATGACAATCCCAACTCTTCACCACCTGTGCCTCACTGCCCCCCTCTCCTTCTCCACCTTGGCCGCTGCAGACCAACACAGGGACAGTAGGGTGCTCAGGTGGTTGCCTCACAAACTCCTTTAACAGGTTAACATGACATGCTTTCCCGTCCCCATCGAGTTCAATAGCCCCGTTCCCACAACTCTCAATACTAGGATCTTCTCGTTGCACCTGGGAACTACTCTGTCGCGGAGTGCCACCACGCCCTACCATGTCACTAGGGGGGACAGGTTCTGGGTCCACTCCGGAGCTCACCTTTGGGTCAAGTACCGAGTCACCAAGGAGTGTCGCTGGATCCAAACTCTCAACCCGACCAGTCTCGACTTTCTCCTTCCGACCCGTCCTCCGCTGGTCTAAAACTTGGGTCCTAGGCTGTGACACCTGAGCGGACTGAGATCTCTCGAGCCCCTTATGCCCCTCCCTACTCGTGTCGGCCGCCCTCTCGGCAACGACTAAGGGTGGAACCTCGGAAGTGAGCACCGCAAAGTCGTTACCGAGAAGGAGGTCGACCCCCTCAACTGGCAACTTCTCCACAACCCCCACATCCAACTCCCGTGTCACACCGTCTACCTCAAGCTCTACTCTGACCAGCGGGTAATACCGCGTAGCATTGATGCCTTTAACCACCACAACCCGAGCCGCGTTAATAGGTTTGCCAGTGAAATACTGAAAAAGTGTCTGGGAAGCGCCCGTATCACGCAACAACTCAAGCCTATGCTCCACACCAGCCCACCTCACAGTGCCGTGCCCCCTATGACCACAAAAAACATCTCGGGCGGGTGACGAGCTCTCCTGCTGCTTCTGCACCGGCGATGACTTCGCAACCGACTGTTTACCCCGGGCAAACGCGGAAGACCTCAAAGACACGCCAATGTTGCTCACTAGTGACACCACTGCTGTAGGCGGTGTGCTCGGACATGAGCGCGCAATATGCCCCTTCTCACGACACTTGAAACACTCCACTTCGCTCATGGACTTCCTCTGAGGTGAGGAAGGGCCCTGGCCTTTCTTTAATGGGAAGGGTTTCGACTTGGGATTTTAATTGGCAACAGTACTCTTAAATGGATAATTAGTTGTGTCATTAATTCGGGGGGGTGGAGTGGTACGCCCCTTGTTACCTGCCTCAGCTCTCTGTGCAGACCCGCACCCACGAATCAATGACAACCTGAGGTCAGCCATCTTAGCCGCCTCCTGTAGAGTTTTTGGTTGCTTTTCTTTTAGGTTAAGAGTCAAGTCACTGCCAGTACATTTAAAAAATTGTTCTAACAACACTAATTGCTTCACTGCCTCAAAAGTAGTTGCCTTCTCTGATCTTAACCAATTCTCAAATGCATCTGACAGCTCTCTGGCGTGTTCCTGGAAAGTATCCTCCTTTCTCTTGGGAACAGCCCTAAATTTCAGCCTATAGGTCTCTGGCTGCAACTCATATGCCCTCAGGACAGCCTCTTTCAATGCCTCGTAATTCACACAGGAATCTAGGGGCAAAGCATAATACGCCTTGAGTGCTTTCCCCGTCAAACGTGACGAAACAAGGGCTGCCCACTTCTCCTCAGGCCATTGGTGCTCCTGGCACTTTTTCTCGAACCGGAGAAAAAATTTGGTAACTCCTAACTCATCAAACACTGGAACCAACTTTAGCAGATGCGACAGGGACTGGTCATGGGGTCGACCCCCCTGGGCGACCCGGTTCCTTGTCACCTCTATACACGTTTTCTCTAGATCAACATCGGCACAATATCTTTCAGACTCATACTTAAGCTCAGCCTCTCTCTGCTTGAGCTCATTCTCACACTTATTCTTGAGCTCAGCCTCTCGCTGCCGCTGCTCGAGCTCAGTTTCATGCTTTCGCTGCTCGAGCTCAGCCTCATGCTTTTGCTGCTCAAGCTCAGCCTCATGCTTTTGCAGTTTGGCGAGTTCGAGCTGAAACAACATCTCGGAAGACAAACCCTGAGGAGGGGGTGCTACTATTGGGGACCCACCCCATGAGCCACCTAGAGTCATACTCAACCGCCAGTGGGCATCGGCCTGCGGGAACGTACCCGGCTCCGGAGCCCGAAGGGGCGCCATGATAGGAGTCGAGTGGAATGGGGGCTGGGCAGAAGATGACCCAGCTCCCGCTCCACCCGAAGCCCCATGCACCCCACCGAGCACCCAGGTAACCAGCTCACCTCTCGACAACCCGCTAGTGCCGGACAACCCTAAGACCATGGCTACACACTGCAGTCCGAACCGGTCTAGCCCCGACACCCGATCCGCCGACACAGGCTCCTCCAAAAAAAGCCGAGCATCCTCCTCATTGTTCACCACCCGAACGCCGTTAGACAACTCCACCTTCTCCACCTCCTCGCCTGTCTCTCGCACTGTGCCCTCACTATGTTCAGACCCGTCCAGTGACATGATGGAGTCAACACAAAAATTCTCAAGTCAAGAAAAAAGTAGCCAAATTCTCGCGTAGCTTTATTCACAAAAAATATTTGAAGATGTTCTTGAGTGCAATACTAGGTCACCAATAAACTCCAACCAGTTCTATATATCCTCAGAACAATGTCCACTGGCAATAATGCGAGAAATAAATTCAACCCCAAATGGCAATAAGATTTCTCCAAAAAAAAAAAATCATTATTCAGTTCACTATATTCTGGTCTAAGGTCGCCATTTGATACGACCGGCACTACGAAACAAGGGCACTCAATATTGGACTAGATGATAGGCTATATCTGCAACAACGGTACACTAATTCCAAACCCTCGAACTATTACGCCGGTGAACAAAACACTTAAACCCTCCAGAGTTAATCTACTGGATAATGGGGTATCAATTAACTGGGTTTTAGTGCACTTCTACAAAGGCTTTCCGGTGACGGCAAAGCCTACTCACAACAGGAGTACTTTACATTAATAAAATGCTCTTAAGTAATAACAATGCTTGAATAAACTATAACAAGATTTAATAAAGAAATATATGCTTACGTTAACTTTAGTGTGAGTCTGTACTCAACACTAAACACTTCAATGCTCTATGAAAACACTGAATGTCTAGTCCTACAGCAAACAGATATGGAATCTTCTGGAAACGTCTGATGCTCTAAGATGCTCGTTAATATAGAACAGACATAATGCAGGGGCAGGACACCAAAGCGTGTATCTTAAATACACCAATAAGTAGGATACATAATAACAAGGGAGTGCAACAACTCTGTGACAGCACTAATAATAGCCACTCAAAACAGTACTTCCTTAGCCAAAGTAACAGCCATACTGGGTTGTGCACCAAGCATCAACCTAGAATAAAATAATACGTGAATTCCTAAAGCATACACAGATAAAGTTAATAAACACAATGCTGTCTTTATTACTAATAAAGTCTAGCAGCGGCATAAAAGGTACCAGGAGGCTAGGCAGAGCGCAAGCATGCTCGTAGCCTACTGTCTCCCCTTGAACAGATTTCCCTTATGTTACGTTAATTGACTAGGAGGCTCTCTTGGTAAGTCCAGATCTCAAGTATCTGGTCTTGCCCTGGCGCTCCACAAAGGTCAACACAAAGAGGTAGCGAGCATAAGAGCAAGAGTAGACAAAAGCCCTTCGCTCGTATACTGCTACACTCGCAAAGGAAAAATATGCACAAAGGTTACAGGCGCCTAGCTCCGTCGAAGTCGTATAGGCTTTGACTCACCACATACGTAACTCAGACAACGACTAAAGATACCTTCCACTGTCTAGCATTAAATAGTAACAAAGAACAACTCAATAATTAGAAGCACCCAATGATAATATGACTCATGTGACTATGACTAATAATCCCTAAAGCTAGTGCAAAACATATATGTGAGAACTGGTGCTGGTAATACGACTGGCCGACTATGGAAGTCGTATGCAGAACCAGAAGGGATAAGTAATTGAATAAAGATGAGAAGTAATGGAAAAGAAGAAGTTCAGAGAGAGAAACAGTAGTACAGGGGGTTAGATTGGGGGACAGATTGCAAGGGACGTCTAGGACCAAGCACGCTATGCCAAGCTCTGCAGGAGAAACGCGGCGGGAGCCCCAGCACCAACACTAGGACAGCGGCACCCAATCACAGACCACTACGTCATGAAATGCAGGCGTCCTTAGGACGGGCCAGGCGCGCCAGCCAATCAAGGGCCTGGGAAAGCCCGCGCAAGCGAGGGAGGCACACGTACATACACACGCAAATATTACTACCTCGCTGCCTCCTTCGCTCTTTCTCTTTAACTTCACACTGCATATCTTATACTCTATGACGGATATAAAATACTTCCATATGTCACAGACAAGAATAAAGACCACCACTGATCTGGCTGTGACTACATGAATACTAGGAAAGAAAGAACATCGTTCTACGATTATTATAGCCCATTCCACTGCTCTGGCGAGCGCTAGCGAGTACGAGCACATTCTGGCAAGCTGGCCAGCGTAACAACACACACTCACTCACTCACTCACACACCCAAGCGGTGGTGTGTTTATCGGTACAGACGTTAATTTTGCATCCTTACTAGTACATTTTTCGATTTCTATACCTAAATAGAATTATCTAGATAAAACTTAACCTGACCTAACCTAACCTAACCTAACCTAACTTAACCTAAAACACTCCATTTTAACGTATTTTAAAGAGGTGTGTACGCTTAAACTGTCGCCCCATACCTCATGTACTGTAACTGCAAACCTACATATTTAGTAAATTTTCTACCTTAGAAGCACACCACCGCTAGTCCACACACACACACATACAGTACACACTCACTCACTCACTCTCACTCTTTCTCTCTCTCTCCAGCTAACTATGACCTCAACATCCGTTGATATAATGAAGAATATAAAGTGTCTCTCATATGATTGTAATATATGTGTAGTAATATTACTGCATAATAATGTATGTAGTTGAAAATATTAGTCACATCATGTATGTAATAATTGTATTCAGCTAACTATAACCTCAATAACCATTGGTATAATGAAAAATATGTAGTCTCCTCATATGATTGCACTAGTTTTGTAGTGCTATTATTTACAACCTGTCAATTAATAATTCAGTCACAAGCTTTTTTTTCTTTTTCAGGCTAATAATCATGAGCTACGTATATACAGTACATGTGCAAATTAATTGAGGAAACTATTATAACACATCTGATTAATGCCTACCTGATTTATGAACACAGATATGAATGTAACCAGACGACGATACTGTCGTTTCAGTGGAATAATGGCTCTTTGAGCAGTATGTATCGCTTTACCAGTGGTTGTCCCCTCTCAGGATGGGGGGCGCTGCTCAATAAACTCGCCCCTCAGGGCAAAATAAAAATCAATATCTCTCTCTCTCTTTCACACACACACACACACACACACTATGCAAGATGTTGTCACACATTCAAGTGAACAAGGCTTATGTCTTGGAATATACTCTCAAGAAACTGCAATGTCTATATTGATGTTTTTTTTAGTATTAAAGGTCCATGTTGCACATGACTTAACCCCTTCTGTACCGGCTACTTCTTTTGACCTTTATGATTGCTATATTTAGACGATTTTGTGCAGTTTAGGAAGGATTTGTGGTCATGATAAGGGTTAAGGGAGATAATTCGAAGCCTGTTAATTGCTTGAGGCTCTGTTTTAACATTATAAAATCGTGTAATAGTTGCCAGAATATATTGAAAAGTACATCACCGGTACAGAAGGGGTTAAGACAATGATATGATGTGCCCAATTGTGACTGAATTATTGTATCGCAGCACTGGGCGTATATATTTGCTTACTTATTGATCTTTGTATCATATATTGTTTGTACTTTCCTCCCGAGATCTCAATCAAGCATAAATAAAAAAGCCTAGATCCTCCGAGATCAAATTGTAAATTTTTCGGTAGAAAAATTTCGTGGCCGAAGGCCGGTTTCTCCTAAAATTTCAGGCTTACTATCGCTCTCCAGGACAAAAATCGACACATAAATGGCACGAAAGGTCCTAGTATTGACAAAGAAATGGGGTGAATGGTCTTAAAATTGACAAACTAATGGGGCGAACGTATTAAAATATGAAAACTAATTGGGCTAAACACGAGGAAGAATGGGGACCTGAAAAACGACCCATCTCCTCTTAAATGAGTAAAATAGGCCCACATTGGACATGGCCAGGACATTCATAGTTTTTACCCAATTACAACTTCATTCATGTACCACAAATAATTATTGTATCGAAATGTATAATTGTATGCCCGTATGGCCGTATCTTCTCTATGGGGCGGAAAATTAAAGTTATTAAATCAACATTTGTTCTCTCTCTCTCTCTCTCTCTCTCTCTCTCTCTCTCTCTCTCTCTCTCTCACACACACACACACACACATACACTCACTCACTCTCACTGTTCTTTTTCGTCTTGTCTATTATTGTTTAAAGTTTGCTAATATTTAGAAGCCCACGAATGTTTGTGAGTGGCTATTCTAAGAAATATTCTACGATGTGTATTATTCGTAGATTAACCCTTTCAGTACCGGTGACCACATTTCCACTATATTATGAGAACTATTAGACAATTTTTGTCAGCTTAGGAAGGATGTCTACTGAATAAAATGCTACAGGCTATCTACATTCAGTGTTAGTTTCTTTTACGGGAGTGAATGGGAATGAATGTGTACACGTTTATCATGTTAAGGGGGGTGACCTGCTTTTTTCTCTATCTCCAGGTTGTATCCATTCGGCCCCATTCAGCATACTGTTTTAAGACGTTTATCCCCATCCAAGTGTCAATTTATACATGGCGAGCGATAGCGAGCCACCATATTTTGGATACTGATACATATTTTGCATACTGAGTAAATCCGGCGAAAAAACGATTTCTCCATAAAATGCTGGCTCGCTATCGCTCGCCAAGAAAAAATCAACACCTGCATGAGGATAAATGTCTTAAAACAGTAGGCTGAATAGGGTCGAATGGATACAACCGAGAAAAGGAAACAAACAGGTGACCCCCCTTAACCTTTTGACGGGACGATGACGCATTTCTTTTCGGTTTTCTGGCTCTTATTAGGCTTATTTTTGTTTGTATTACTTTTTTTTTCTATATTCCAACTACTCCCTCTAGGGCATAGGCTGAGAGCCTGTACATTCCACCGCTCAACACGGTGAAGACCGTGAGGTCTTGTTCCAGTCTGGGGAGTGAGATATGTGAAGCATCCATCATGGCTCGAAGCAGCTCCATCTCTGAAGCGGCCGGTTGCTTCGCTCAAGTGCTTCACCGTCTAACCCTCCAGACTCAGACCCTCACTCTCAGAACGCCACCTATTGAGCAGTGAACTTACTAGGCATTGTCCCCCTGTAACATATTTTGAATATGGGAATATTCATACAGTGTTATTTAATCAGGGAACAATGAGGGTATTTTTTTGGCATTTCGGTGGGCTTTGTGGTAATGCACTGATACTAGGTACAGCACAAATTCAATCCCAATAATATCTTCCCATTGACATCTCGGAATTTGAACCCGGGTCCATTGGATTACCAATCCAGTGGCATGACCACTCCACCACACCACCAGGTTAGAAAGGCTATACGGAAGTCAGAGGGTTAATTGAAATAGTCTTCACCCATACCATTACTACAGATTCTTCCTAAATTATATACATTTGTCTAATGATTGCCAGAATATAGTGTCAAAATGCGCAAAATCTTCGAAGGGTTAAGGGGAGACTTTTTTTATTTGCTCCCTAGACCTCTACCAAGCTTAAAATAATACTCACAAGACCCCTCTTCGAGATAAATGTGTAAATTTTTCGGGAGAAAAATTTCCCGGCTGAAGGGTGATCTATCCCAACCAGGACCCACAGGCTCACTATCGCTCGCCAGGAAAAAATCGACACCTAAATAGCACCAACAAACAAATTATCTTAATATTGACAAAGAAATGAGGCGAAAGGTCTCAAAATCGCCAAAATAATGCAACGAACGTCTTAAAATCTCAAAACTAATATGCTAAACATGAGGAAGAAGGGAGACCAAAAATACGACCCATATCCCTATAATTAATACTTTGTTCCAATAACATCGGGCATGGACATCCACCCCACACGTCTAAGCATACGGCTGATAGTCTTAATTAGTAGGCATAAATAACACTCCGTTCTTAACATTACTCATCAATTACAAACCCCAATGTACTTGAATAAACTAACGATAGCATATGGTCCTCCCGGGATTCGAACTCGGGACACCACACCCGGGACATAAACATTTAAACCATTACACCCCCAACACAGTTAATTACTTCCCCAATGTACTTGAATATACTAATGCAAGCATATGGTCCTCCCTTGATTCGAACTCGGGACACCACACCCAGAACATAAGCATCTAAACCATTACACCACCAAAAAAGTTAAGGGAGCCCACCTCGCTGTTTTTCTCTTTCTCTCCCTCTCTCTTTGACTTGTATCTATTCGGGTCCATGTTTTAATACGTTTACCCCCATCCAGGTGTCAATATTTTCCTTGCGAGCGGTAGTGAGCCAGCATGTATATATTTTTGTTTTGACAGTAAGCTTAATGTGTAAATTTTTCGATAGAAGAATGTCTCCGGCGAAGCCGGTATTCTCCATACAATGCTGACTCGCTATCGCTTGCCAGGAAAAAATCGACACCTGGATGGGGATAAACGTCTTAAAACAGCTGGCTGAATGGGGCCAAATGGATACAAGCCTGGGACAGAGAGAAAAGGAGAGACAGAAAGAAAAACAAAACGGTGACCCCCCTTTAATAAAAAGAGATAATCACCAATAAAGGTTTGTTATACTACCTTCAACACGTCAGTCAAGTTCAATATACTCTTCATTCTCTGACAATTCAACAATAAATAAAAAAAAACAAAAAAGTCAAATAACTAATTTCACTACAGTGTATCATTAATTTAAAGAACATCTCTTTGAGATGTTCCGCAATCAAGGCGGTAATGCTTGGATTTTGGTCGATATAGTTATCTATTAGAGTATTGTTTAGCTTCCTCGCTGGACCTCCATCAAAGCTTAGAAAAAAAAACCCTCCCAAGATAAATTTGTGCATTTTTCGATAGAAAAAAATCGGCCGTTTCCTTCTTAAATTAGAGGCTCGCTTTCGCTCGCCAGGAAAAAATCGACACCTAAAGCTAAAGGGCGCGAAAGGTCTTGATATTGACAACAAAAATAGGCGAAAGGTCTCAAAATCGCCAAACTTACGGAACCAGCGTCTTAAAACCTCAAAACTAAAATAAACATGAGGGAGAAGGGGGTCCAGAAAAAGCGAGTACTACCCCCTTAAGTGCTTCTCTAACCCTACATCTGACTAAGAATATACACCAGTGTTAAATATCGGTTCCCGGACATCTCAACCAGTAGACCATTTCAACCAGTAGCTCTCAACTAGTGCCAAATCAACCAAGACCAACCAGACCAGTGCCAAAATATAGTACTAACCTAACCGTATTGGTTGATTTGGTACTGGTTGAGAATTACTAGTTGACATGGTCTACTGGTTGAGTTGTCCGGTCACCCTAAATATCATTCAGTTAAAGAAAAAAACTAAACTTGTTTCTGCTTATTTCGTCCACGAAGGACTAGGGTCTAATCGCTGTAAGTAGGCGAGAAATTATGACCTCTTTCCTTTGTAACTCAAAAAGGGCCAGAGCAAAAGGATTGTAATTTATCACACCTAATCACTGGCTGACTCTTCCTAAATGGTAGACATATTAGCTCGATCCCTCTAGTCGTTTTTGAGTTACAGAGGTTAGAAGTCATGATTTGTTTGCCTACTTACAGCGAATAGACTATAGGGTTGCACTTCAGTGTGGTTATAACATACACGTGCTATATTAGATTGAAGGCGAGTGCTTGGGAATGTGGATTTTTTTTTTTTTTTTTTTTTTTTTAAGGGGAGAAGATTGGACAAATTGGTCGATTTATTTATTTATCATTTATATAGTTCCCTCCCCAGACCTCCATCAAGCTTATCGAAAAATGTACAAATTTATACTGAAAGGGGGTCTAGAGGGTACTTAATAAAGTTTGATGGAGGTCTTGCGATGAAACTCAATAATAAATTAATGAATACATATATAGGCCAAAAAACAAGCACTACCCCCTTAAATATAGTCTATAAACTATGACATCATGTATTGTATTGTATTCCTAAGACATCCAACCTTAGCTGCTTCTGTCTGTCTCTTGTCCTGCACTACTTTCCCTACTTCGGGGGGCGGGTGGCTAGGAATCCTACTCCCCTTGTAAAATGTATGTGTATATGAATGTACTGCGATCGTATTTTAGTTGTTAAGGAAGGATGCGTAATTTTTATGTGCTCATTTATGTTTATTTTTTTATTATTTAATTAGTTTCTTCCGTAGACCTCCATCAAGCTTAAAAAAACACCCGCCCAAGATCCTCCTTCAAGATAAACTTATACATTTTTCGATAAAAATATATGCCGATTTATCTTAAATTACAGGCTCGCTATCACTCGCTAGAAAAAAATCGACACCTAAATGATACGAAGTCTTGATATTGACAAAGAAATGTGGCGAAAGGTCATAATATCACCAACCTAATAAGCCGAACGTCTTGTAATTTGATAACCAACGGGTCTAAGCATGATTTACATAGATTTACATAGATACACTGGCCACACAGACCTTACGATCCAAACGAGGTGGTCAGGACTTAATTCTAGTAGAGATGGCATATCCGATAGAAAAGGAAAGTTGAAGGAAAGGATAGAAAAGAAGAAGGCTCTCTCCCCACCCTCCGTTCCCTCCTGCAATTGCCGTACATGAAAAAGTTGGAAGTGATTAACCTTGCTGGGCTTCGAAATCCCCAGAAGAAATTTACAGGAAAGATTGGAAAAAAAGAAAGGGAAAAAAAAAATCATGCAACCCTTCGCCTTAGCAGCATGTAAATGTTGGGGTTAATTGGAATCATCTAACCTATCACCCTTAGTAGTATGTACATATTTAGTGATGTTTATTATTCTTATTTTGTATTTGTGTATTATGTTTTTTTTCTTTTCTAACGCTCTCTTCAGCTGAACGGTGATAATTATTGCCTACTCCATACCAATTTGTCTGTGGTATGAGTCTAGATTTTTCTTCAATGTATCAATAGAGGAGCTGTCTATTACTTTATTTGGAAGTTTGTTCCACTCATCAATTACACTGTGAGTGAAGAAATGTTTTGTTGTATCTAGATTCGCTCTCCGACCTAATAATTTTAAATTGTTTCCTCTTGTAGATGTGTCTTCGGCTTTTTTGAATAACTTATCTAGATTAATGTTACTTAATCCTTTTAGAATTTTAAAACACTATCAATTGGCCTCTCATCCTTCGTTTCTTAAGTGAAAATAGATCAAGTTCTCTCAGTCTTTCATCATATGATTTATTTCTCAATTAAGGGATTTGCTTAGTGGCTTGCCTTTGCACAGATTCCAATTTTTTAACATCCTTTATGAGGTGAGGTGACCAAAACTGCACAGCATATTCGAGGTGCGGTCTCACCATACTTTTGTATAAGGGCAAAACTATGTCTTTGCTGTGATAGTGGAAGTTTCTTCTGATGAAACCTAGTGCCCTGTTTGCTTTGTTTGCAGCCGCTGTGCATTGATTGGAAGATTTTAAGTTTTCGTTTATCAGCACTCCCAAGTCTTTTATTTGTGTTACATTTTTTATCTTTTCTTCATTCATGTAGTATTCATATTTATTGTTTTTAGAACCTATTTGCAATATCTGACATTTATTTACATTAAACGTCATTTTTCACTTCTCCGACCATTCTGTGACTTTATTTAACCCTTCTTTAGCGGCCTATGCGGTTTATTTATATGTACCGCCCAGCGGGGTGTTTTTAGCCAAAATAGGGCTGTTTACGTGATCATTTTCATGCCTAAATAAGACCCAGAACGTAAAACAAGTATCTATCCCTGAAAGGGCATAAACAGAGCTTTCGAATGACACCATAACGATCCTTGTATGATGGATAGTTTTCTTGCAATAACCGTGCAACGCGAGTGCAAAAAGCATGTAATTCGGTACTTTCCCCATATAATTCAGTATGTAGCGAGTGAGAGAGGGAGGAGGGAGCTGAGATTCGTGTCAGTAGGTTCGCCGCGGTGGTCTGGAGCAGTCATACGCTCGCTAGTCTCCTGCCACCACTTGTCTCTCTCTCTCAGCAACATTACGTGCTGAAATTGCCACTCGACCTATGTCGAGCGCCGCCACATAGTCCAGCTTTATTAAAAACGACTTATGTGATGAGCCGCTTTTTAAGGGTTAAATCAGCTTGAAGGTGTATTCTATCACTTTCGGAAATGATTGCATTACCTATCTTCGTGTCATCCGCGAATTTGGAAATTAAATTATTTATGCCATAATCTAGATCATTGATATATATTACACTGGTCCCAATACTGAGCCTTGGGGGACTCCACTAGTTACTTGGCTCCATGTTGATTCCACACCGTTGATAACTACTGTTTGCTTTCTTTCACTTAGCCAGTTTTTAATCCAATCATACGTTTTGCCCTTTATTCCTATGTCTCTTATTTTCTGTAATAATTTATAGTGCGGGACCTTGTCGAAGGCTTTTTGAAAGTCTAGATACACTATGTCGAGGCTTTTGGTGAAGTAATTTAGTTTGTATAGGCTGTCATAAAATTCTATTAAATTAGTTAGGCATGATCTCTTTGCTCTGAATCCGTGTTGACTATTGTTAATAAGGTTATTGTTGTCAAGGAATAATACGATTTTATCCCTTATGATTGATTCACACATTTTTCCAATTACGGAAGTTAAGCTAATCGGCCTATAGTTATTTGGTAGTGTTTTGTCACCATTTTTAAATATCGGTGTTATATTAGCGGTCTTAAGAACATAAGAACATAAGAAAATGGGAGTCTGCAGAAAGCCGATTGGCCTAAGCAAGGCAGATCCCTGTCCCACACAACCCCAATTACAAAGCCCAATTATAGGCTCAACACTCTAATACCCTGAGGATCATCTTACCAAACCGGTTAGAGATTAACGCAGGATTACGGGGGTCTGCAGAGCGCTGATTGGCCCAACCCGGCTGATCCCCCTTCACACCCAACCCTTCTCGTCCATATGCTTATCCAATTTTTTCTTAAAGCTCCCTATCGTTCTTGATCCCACTATATCACTTGGTAGCCTATTCCACCCATCTACAACTCTGTTACCAAACCAATATTTGCCTATATCTTTTCTGAAACGAAATTTATCTAATTTGAAACCATTGGTACGAGTTCTTTCGCTATCACTGAGCTTTAGTACATTTGTCATGTCCCCTTTGTTAATCCCACTAACCCCCTTGAACACCTCTATCATATCCCCTCTAACTCTGCGTCTCTCTAACGAATGTAAACCTAATTTCTTCAACCTTTCTTCATACGGAAAATTTCTAATATTATGGATCATTTTTGTCATTCTACGCTGAATTCTCTCCAATGAATCTATGTCCATTCTGTAGTAAGGACACCAAAATTGGACGGCATAATCCATATGGGGTCTCACTAGTGACAAGTAAAGTTTTAAGATAACATCAGCAGTTCTGTTACTCACACTCCTAGAGATGAACCCGAGAATCCTGTTTGCCTTATTCTATCTATCTATCTATTGCCTGACGCCGTGATCCCCGAAGGGGTGGCCACGAACGAACCACCCCCATGCACCTCTGTCCCCAGTCAGTCGACGCCCCTCCCCCCAACCAGCACCGCCTTCGTTCATGTACTTCCTCACTCCATCCTTCCACCTCATATTCGGTCTACCTCTCCCCCTCTGTCCCTCCACCTCGCTCTCGTACACCCTCTTAGTCATTCTCTCGCTTTCCATACGTTCCATATGGCCGAACCATCTCAAGTTGTTCCTTTTCACACTTTCCAGCACATCTACCTCCACACCACACCTCCTTCTTACTTCCTCATTAGTCTGTCTATCCCTCCATGTAACTCCGCACGCACTCCTTAAGTAATTCATTTCCACTGCTCTCACTCTTGGTCTGAGTCTCTCAACCAACGTCCATGCTTCGCTTCCGTAAGTCAGTGTCGGGATTACCACACTGTCATGCAAGGACTTCTTCACTTCCATACTGACCACCCTATTTCTTGTTACTGCTTTTAGCGTTCCTACAACCCTCTTCCCCTGTTGTACCCTCTCCCGCACCTCTTCATCCATAGTCTTATTACGAACGCTTATACACTGTTTTCTAGGCTTCAAATCATTGCTAACAAACACACCTAGATCTTTCTCGCAGTCTGAATTTTCTAATTCTAAATTAGCTAGTTTATATTTAACATTTGTTTGCATCTTCCCTATCTTTAATACCTTGCATTTGTCAATGTTAAACTTCATCTGCCAATTTACTGACCATTCATGTAAGGTATCTAGATCCCTTTGGAGGCACTCTATATCGCTATCTGAATCAATTGATCTCCCCATTTTAGTATCGTCTGCGAATTTACTTATCCTACTAGTTATACCTAAATCTAGGTCATTTATGTATATAAGAAACAACAGGGGACCTAATACCGATCCCTGGGGGACACCACTTATGACTGCTCCCCACTCTGACTTGGTACCATTTATGCTGACTCTCTGTTTCCTACCAATTAGCCATGACCTAATCCATCCCAACAACGACCCTCCTATTCCATGTGCCTCAACCTTTCTCATCAATCTCTCATGAGGGACTCTGTCGAAAGCTTTACTGAAATCTAAATATATAATATCATATGACTTGTCACTATCTACTGCTTCATATACCTCTGAGAAAAAGCTAAGCAAATTAGTAAGGCAAGAACGTCCCTGAGTGAATCCATGCTGAGAAGAATTTATTAAGTTAAATTTTACTAAGTGGCTTCTAATTTTCCTAGCAATAATGGACTCTAGCAACTTTCCTATGATTGATGTGAGACTAATGGGACGGTAATTGGATGCTCTCGATTTATCACCTTATTTGAAGATCGGAACTACATTTGCAAGCTTCCAAGCTTCTGGAACTAAACCTGTTTCTAATGACTTGTTAAATATAAATGCTAATGGGCTACTTAACTCATCTCTGCATTCTTTTAATACTCTAGCATATACCTCGTCAGGACCAGGCGATTTTTGAGGTTTCAGTCTGTCAATTTCCTTAAGCACATCATTTCTACTTATACTAACTGTACTTAACATATTTTCTATACTATCACTATATACCATATTGACTTCTGGAATCTGTGCCAAATTTTCATTAGTGAAAACGGAAACAAACTGACTATTTAATGTACTGCACATTTCTAAATCATTTTCTGTTATTTCTCCTATTGAAGTTTTTAGGGGGCCTATTACATCTCTAACGTTAGATTTATATAGTTGGTAAAAAGCTTTAGGGTTATTTTTTGAGTCACTGGCTATCCTTATTTCATAATTTCTTTTTGCTTTCCTGATTTCCTTTTTGACCTGTCTTGATAGAGTCTGATAGTATATATGTAAATGATTTTCACCTTTCTTTATTTTTCGATATATTCCTTTCTTTTTTCCTATAAGATCTATTAGCTTGTTAGTCATCCATTTTGGTTGGTTCTGCGTCGATCTAAATCTTCTTTTAGGGATATATTTATTTTGAGCATTGTGGAGTGAAGCAATAAACTGGTTATATGTAGGTGGCAAGTTTAACTCTGGCATATCCTGACTTAATTGCTTAACAATAGGGTCCACCCTTAAGTCTCTTCTTAGCCCACCATAATCGGCTTTTCTGAAATCTGGGATAAGTGTCGTATTCTCTTTAGCATTCCCTGTCCATTGTATATTAAAATAAATAGATTTATGATCGCTATTTCCTAGGTGGTCACCAATCTCTACATTATTTATCATATGTTCATTGTTACTGAAAACTAAATCAAGAATATTAATACCTCTAGTCGGCGTATCTATGAATTGAAATAAAAAACTATCTTGTACTACCTCAATAAACTCTACTGAATCGGAGTCGCCTATTTGGTGCTGCCAATCAATGTTCGGAAAATTAAAATCCCCCATAATGCACACATTGCTAAACCTTGATGCTATTTTAATTTCCTCCCATAACGATTTTTCGCCATTTCTACTCATATTAGGCGGTCTATATATAACTCCAATAACTATGGTCTCACTACCTTCGTTAACCTCTACCCAAACACTTTCATTATCATTATTTAGTCTAATACCTGATTTAATACAGCTTTTTAATGTACTCCTGACAAACACTGCTATACCCCCGCCCCTCCTACTTGTTCGGTCATATTTAAACAAACTATATCCTGGAATATCAAATTCTGCTAAAAAATGCCTAGATTCTGTATTAATCCACGTTTCAGTTAGCGCTATTATGTCTATATTTTCTGTGCTAACGAGTGCTCTAAGTTCGTTCATTTTGTTACATAAACTCCTACAATTTGTATAATATACCCTCAACCTATTACTTTCATTTGCAACTAATTTTCTATTTTGTTTAGCTAACTTATTATTTCCTGTTGAACTACTAGCTCTAGACGGAAATTCTACTCTATCAGTATTCTCATCTTTACTATCAGTTACATGTGTAGTGTTATCGATACTACTATTACACATCACTATATCCGCACTATCTTGAATGATTATTTCTATTTTACTCACTGGTTTGTCACATGAAGTACCTGCTCCATATGGAGACAGTATTTTACTTACACACCCAGGTTTTTTTAACGAAACCCCGCAACAATCTTGTCGAGTGAGCTGGCCAAGGTCGAAACTCCTAGTCGAGAGAGATGTACTCCAGTCAGTGGGTACATGTCCTTGTTTAAGTGACATATTTAGTATTATGGTTAGTGCCCCTGCAACTTCTTCTTTGACTAATTTAAGAATTTTAGGGATAAACATGTCCAGCCCAGGTGATTTATTGACATGAAGTGAGTCGATTTTTTTAATTACTTCTGACTGGGTAATAATAAAATCTTGAAGAACATAATTACATGTTTGATTATTTTCTTGTGGCACGTTTTGGTTACTGGCAGTATTAAATACAGAAAAAAAGTGTTGATTAAGAGTAGCAGCTATGTCCCTGCTATCTGATTCTAATTCACCTTGATTATTTAGTATCGGACCGATGCCACTTTTAATTTGTTTGTTGCTATTTATGTATCTATAAAATTAATTTGGATTAGATTTGCTCGCATGTGCGATTTTAATTTCGTAATCCCTCTTTGCAGATTTAATTAGCGATTTAACTTTTCTTCTCGCAACCGAGTAGTGATTTTGGATGGTAATATTTTCTGTATTCATTTTTAATTTGTATAGACGATTTCTTCACTAATTGCTCTACTAATATTGTTATTGTACCATAGGGGTTTATTTATACTTTTATTGTGTCGTTTACGCATAGGGATATATTTATTTTGGGCAGTAAAGAAAAGATCTTTGAATGTTATCCAAGCTTCTTCGGTACTAGAGAGACTATTTATGCGTGTATGGATATCGTTTTTCTCTTTTCTTAGTGCGCTAATATCAGCTTTGTTGTAGTCAGGTATGAATGTTTCACTAATAGTGGTGGTGTGAGTCATGTTGATCTGAAACCTGATGCTATTATGATCACATCCACTTTACTGTTCACCAACTTGTGAGTTTGACGTTATGTATTCGTGAGTTGTGATAACTAAATCTAATATATTGTCAACTCTAGTGGGGGTCTGAACTAATTGATACAGGAAGTTATCGTTCATAAATTCTATCATTCTTTCATATGCCTTTCCCGATCCGATTTTATCATGCCATATAATATTAGGTAGGTTAAAGTCGCCTATGATAACGGGTTCTTTGGCATTTAATATTTTTGTTAGGGAATTGTAAAGTGATATATCCTCTTCGTTATTTATCGTTGGGCGTCTATATACAACTACAATATTCATGTCGGTATATTTGTTGCTTATTTTTACGCATAATAGTTCGGAATTATTTGAAGGAATAGGTATTTCTATTGAATTAATAGATTCTTTGACGTATAGCATAACACCTCCTCCTCTTTTTGATAACCTATCTTTATGGTAGATTGTGTACGAGTTAATTTGATATTCATGCATAAAATCGATATTATTGAAATCTAGAAACGTTTCGGTAATCGCAATTATACGGATTTTTTCGTTTAATAACATAAGTTTCAGTTAATTTATTTTGTTTCGTAAACTCCTAGCATTGAGATATAATACATTGATCGTTTCATGAGAGGCCTTTATTTTAGTCGGAGTGTATTTTTTCAGCAGAGTCATCTGTTGAGAGATTAGAAGTTTTTTTTATTAGATCTTAGACTGATGGTGTGGGGTGAAGGAACCGGATTCGATACCATCCCGACACCTGGGTGTACCTGGGCGGGTGAGAAGGGGGTTGACCTAATTTGGTTAACTTGACCGACTCCCTGAGCCTTTTGTTTACGTGGGGTAGGTTTGGGGGGAGAGGGATGGAGAGAGGGGGAGGAGGATGAGCAGCTGGGGGTGGAGGGGGGAGGACGGGTCAGGTTCGGGGAGGAGAATGGGGGGTGGGGAGTAGGGGTTGGTGCGGGGAAGCTATGGGGGGAGGAGGGAGTTGAGAAGGGGGCAGGAATGAGGGGGTGGAGTAGATTTGTCGTGCTATGAGTGGAGAAGGAGTACAAAGGAGTACAAAGGAAATCAAGCAACAACAGATCTCGTGACCATTCTAGGTTGCTTGTCCTCCAAAACACTGAGGATCAAGTGTCCAAACAGTGGTTTAGAGTGGGTAAGGGAACATTGGAAAGGGAATTACTGCCCTGGAACTAATGTCCGTGGCAGGATTAGGAAGTTAGTAGGGGACAGATAGGTTAGTAACTGAGGGGGGGATAAAATAAAGTTATTCATTTACAAACGCAGTCAGTCACGGGTTTGATGCGAGATATTTGTCTAGGCGGAGTTTAAATGAATCAACGGTGAAGCAGTCTATAACGTTTCGGGGAAGCCCATTCCACAAGTTGACAACTCGATTGAAGAAGAAATTCTTAGATTCGTGTGAGTTAAAAGATTTACCAATAATTTTGCAACCGTTTCCCCGCGTGTAATTAGATTGGTCGATAGTGAAGTACTTACTACAGTCCATATTGCCAATGCCTTTGATGATTTTGAACACTTGAATTAAGTCACCTCTTAATCTGCGCTGGGTTAAAGAAAATAGATTTAATTCTCTAAGACGCTCTTCGTATGGTTTTGTTCTTTAGGCTAGGTATCATTTTGGTAACTCTACGTTGAACTCGTTCTAGCTTGTTTTTATCTTTTTGGTAATAAGGGCACCAGGATTGAACGCAGTATTCCAGAAGAGGGCGGACTAAGGAATTGTAAAGGGTTAGGATAACTTCTTTGGATTTATGCTCAAATGACCTGCCTATAAAGCCAATTATTTTGTTTGCCTGCTTAACAACTTCTGAACATTGTTGACTCTGTTTTTAGGTTACTCGATATTGTTACTCCCAGATCGGTTTCTCTGTTTACATTCTTAAGCTGAGTGCCATTCATCGAATAGTTTGCTTTCTCATTTAGGTATCCGATATGTAGTACTTTACATTTATCCGCATTGAAACTCATTTGCCAAATTTGGGCCCAACATGACAATTTATCTAGATTGTGTTGCATATCGTCAACTTGTTCTTTTGAGAGTACGCTATTTGCAATTTTTGTATCGTCAGCAAATTTTGAGATTGTACAGGTGAGACCCTCATCTATGTCGTTGATGTAAATTAGAAAGAGAATTGGACCTAGTACCGATCCCTGGGGTACCCCGCTACTTACATTGGTCCATTTAGATGCCTTACCATTCATGACTACTCTTTGCTTTCTGTCGCTGAGCCAATTTTCTATCCTTTTCAACACACCGTCTTGTATTCCATACGCTTTTAGTTTTAGCAGTAAACGTTTGTGGGGAACTTTGTCAAAGGCCTTTTGAAAATCAAGGTATATAATATCTACAGCTTTACTCTCATCGTAGAGGTTGAGGATATCGTGGAAGAAGTCTAAGAGGTTTGTTAAACAGGAACGTTTTTTACGAAAGCCGTGTTGAGTATCTTTAAGTATGTTACTTTCCTCTAAGTGATTTACGAGTCTGTCTCGTATGACCGTTTCTAGCATTTTACATACAAGTGAGGTTAAGCTAATTGGACGATAGTTACTGGGTAGGGATTTGCTGTCTTTTTTTAATATCGGTGTTACGTTGGCTAGCTTCCACTGATCAGGCATAGTTCCAGACTGCAAGGATTTATTGAATAGTAATGTCAGTGGTTTGGAGAGCTCATCCTTAGCTTCCTTTAGAACTCTAGGCGAGATTGTATCAGGTCCAGGCGTTTTATTTACCTTGAGTTTATCTAAACAATTCAATACTTCTCTCTCTGTAACGGTGATATTGCTTAGAACATCTGAATTATCAATCTGAATCGGCGATGGTGTAGGGATATCACTGAGGTCTTCTGTTGTAAAAACTGATGCAAAGAAGGTATTGAGGGCATTACTCATTTGTACTTCGTCTTTGTATTGGTGTATTCTCCATTTTCATCGACTAACGGTCCAACAGTTGAAGTAACCACTTTTTTCTTTCCGATATAACTATAGAATTCTTTCGGGTTTGTTTTACTTTGATTCGCAATATGTAACTCTAAGGCCTTTTTACTTTGCTTAATTAACTTTTTGGCTTTGCGTCGTAGCTCTACAATTTTCACCTGTTCTTCGTCATTTTGTGAGGATTTTAATCTATCATTAGCAAAAATTTTAGCAAGCAGGCAGTTTGAAATATCTTTATTCCACCATTTGGGCTTATTATTATGGCCTGGACGCCGTATTTTCGATGGTATGCAGTCTTGCACTGCTTTTAGGTAAGTGGTTTCGAATAACTTCCAAGATGTATTTATGTCGTTATTGTTAATTGAAAAGCTCCAGTCAGTTTCTTTAAACATAGCTATAAGTTTATGGAAGTTTGCTTTCTTGAAATTAGGGACTTTTTCGATGCTACTATTTGGTTCGTTACTAGTAAACTTTAAAGTGAAAGTTATCGTACGATGGTCGCTGTTTCTGAATTCATCACCAACATTCAAATTCTCTATTAATTCTTCTTTTGTTGCAAGTACAATGTCAAGAACGTTATTGCCACGGGTCGGCGTTCGAACAAATTGATAAAGCGAACTCTCTTGCAAGTTCGTATACAAGTCATGTCCGGAGTGTGAAATAAGAGTATCGCCCCACTTGGTCACAGGTAAATTAAAGTCGCCAAAAATTACGGTATCTTGTGAGTTACTTACGTCTGCAATTTGTTCGTAAATTTCTCGGTCAGTTTGCACTGATTGAGCTGGAGGTCTGTATATTAACGCAAGTATTATTTTTGTACCTTTATTATTCTTTATTAGCGCAAAAGATGTGTCGACGTTCACAATTTGAGGTTTTGACATGAGGGTAGGGTTAAGACTTTCTTTGATATAGAGTAAAACGCCACCTCCATTTCGATTTATTCGGCTTTTCTCAAACATTACATAACCGGGAAGTGAATCCTCTGCTAAAAAGTCTCTATCTTCTGTATTGAGCCAAGATTCTGTTATGCCATTCACATCATAATTTTCTGTAAACACTAGCTCCTCTAAATCTGAAAATTTATTGCGTATGCTACGAGCGTTTGCATAGAAAACCTTTAAATTTGTTATTTTAGAACTCACGGAACGCTCTTTAATAATATTTTTGGTTCTTGTCGGATCTACATTTATGTTCATGGCTGTCCTCGGTCCTCGCTGTCTTCGGTCCTTATCGCTGGTGGTCCTCGGTTGCCTCTGTTTTTTTCTTGGCGTTGGATGATTTATGTCACTGCTGCTTCTTCTCGGATGGCGTTTTTTGATCCATGGCTGCGGACTGCTTCGTATATGATACGACCCATGCGTGCTGAACCCACAGGGTTTAGATGAGTACCATCCTTGCGGAACAGTGTAGTCTGGTTGTAGAAGTTGTCCCAGAGGTTGATGAATTAAACTTCTTCCCTCAGACACAAATATTTTAGTCGGCTATTTGTGCTGAAGGCCTTGTCGTAGAATTTGTCAGGTGCGTCGATCTTGGGGAGAAAGCCTGAGATGATGATATTCCTTGACTTGTTTTTGTAGTGCTGGATCATCTTGCAATATTTCTCCATCAACTCTTCGGATCTGGTGCGCATGACGTCATTTGAACCAGCATGGATGACAAAAAGGGTATTTTCATTTGCATCTTTTGTGGTATCTTCGAAGGCTTCCACAATGTCGTCCAGTCCAGCTCCTGGGATGCAAACTGGGTGAGAGATGGGGGTAGGGAGGAGGTAGGGAGAAAGGGAAGGGAGATGATAAGATCTGGGCGGGAGAGGCTTGGGTTGAAGGGGAGGAGGATTTAAGGAGATTATCCTTCCTCTCATGGTACTTGAACAGTTCCTCGTGTATTTGGTATGAATACCACGAGGTACCAAGATATGAAAGATGGATGCCGTCTCGTTTGAATAGAGCATTTTTGCCTTGCATATCGTGATAGTGGTTTATGAAGGTGACCTTATTTTTTCCACAGAGTTGCTTCACAGATTGGTTTAGTGCAGCAACTCTGTTCTTTGCATAACCACTTACTCTCATACGGGGCGGGATGCAAGTTAACAAGCATTTTTTAGTTTTCTTTTTCATTTCTTGGATAAGGGTACTGTATTTGGTTAGAATGTCTGTATCCTTGGATTTTCCATTGTCACACGAGTCATTGCTACCTACGCACACTACTAAGCAAGTGTCATGAGGGATAGAGGAATTCCTGATGTCATTTGTTATGTGTGATAACTTGGCACCAGGTATTACTTTTACCGACCGCTTACCTGGAGCCAGCTTGGCCAATGCAGCCCCCTGGCCCCTCATGAAGGAGTCGCTGACGATTTGGGTTTTGGTCTCCTTTTTACTGGTCGGCTTTGCTTTGGGGGGCGTGGATTAGTTTTTAGGGCGTTGATATGCCCTCTCTTTGGAGTTCAGATGAGATCCTCCTTTAATTGTTTTATTTCTGGGGGTGCAATCCACAGACTCTGGTTCTTCCACATTATCCCTGAGTCTGCTGAATTTGTTGGCAATGGGTATTTTGTTCAGGGCTTTTTTATTCCTGAGTACTTGGAACGTTGATGCAGTGTCAGGGATGTGGTTTGAACTGGAGGCCAGCTGCTCTCTTAGGAGGCTGTTTTCAAGCTTTAGCTTGGTTACCTCATTTGTGTATGCCTCTAGCGTGAGATCCAGAAACTGAAACTTCTCACCAGTTAGGCATTTAAAAAAAAATTCATCAGGAAAACCATGCCTGTTTATCCATTCCGGGTAGAATGTTTCACCACAGCAGAGGGTTCTGAATCTCTTAGGAGCCATACCTTAGGACACATACACAATACACAATATATAGTGGGAATGGTAAAAGTATACAGAATTATAGGGGTTTGACTTATCGGTTTGTGCGCGGCCCTGGGTGGCTGAGGCTGGGGGTGGGGATTAATATTAGGACCCTTCTGCAGTCACGGCTGAGGAAGTGAGGAAAAACACGTCCTGCTTGTCTGGAATAGTGGATCCCGATAGTTTTAGGTCCAATAGGACATTTGAATTTGGCGGTATCGTATCGCATGTACGATTTCGGCTGGTTCTTTGTGTATTGTAGTATATTGTAGTATTCTTAAGTATAGGTTAAATATTAACTGTAATGTATAAATATCTACATCAGCTCTAGATGTATCATGAAACCAAGTTATGGGTTATAATTATTATGAGCCGGCAGCCATATGTAATTTCGCGAAGTGATCGGACGCCGGCCCTTTAGTCTCTCAATCAACACCATACAGCCAACATCTCCCCCCCCCCCCCCCCGGCTCTGACTCAACCCACAGTTCACCATGTGCTACAAATATTAATCTATAACAACAGTCCTACATCACCAGTCCTCTAAGCTAAGTTCATTGTATCGATATTGTATTATGTGAACATTCCTACATGTCATGCAATTGAATTAGCCGTGTGTGGGGGACTGGATTACACCCATCGAATACCTCGTTGGTAATTATATTATAACTATTTGTTGGGATATTTCATGTACCAGTGATACGCAATTTAACCTCTTTATCTAAATTCCCGACAAATAATGGTCCTTCGAACCCTAAGGCTTCCTTACAGTAGTACCGTTTTGATTACTTCCTTGACGCTTGTGGGCTTACAACTGGCTGCCGCCTCACGCGTTGATGGGCCGACTGCCCTTTCCCTAGTTTAGACCCGGCTTCTTCCCTCTTGTTTTTTTCCGATTAGACGCCGTCCCTATCTTTTTTGGAGCTAGTTTCCAGTTTTTTTTGGGCGTGTGTTCCTTGACCTTTTTATGGTGGATTAGCTGGGCTGGTGATTGGGGTAGGGGTAATTTCGTCGGGCACCATTTCGCGCTAGTAGGCGAAGCTAGGCTAGGCTAGGCAGGCTAGGCCTGCAGGTGTCTGTGGTAGCGGTTCATTTCGCTTTGGTGGTGTTCGTAGTGTTTTGTCATGAGACTCATTTAATTACATTTTGCCGGTGGGGAGGGTTCTCATGTGACTCGTTTAATTAAATTTTATAGCCTAGTTGCCTAATTACTGTCATGGGGTTCGGTCTCTGTTGATTCCTAAGCGATTGACAGCCAACAGACCTCATGATTGTGAGATGGGCAGCTGGGCTAGGCCTAATACTTATTACTAGGCCTAGTCAGTTCTTTTCATTTACCCTTCTTTCTCTAGCCCTAGTTTGTTTCTGCTATTTGTCATTCTTATTCAATTAATTCTTCCTACTGCAGCTGGTAGCCAAATGACCGTTTCCAAATTGGGAGTGGCAATGCTATTGCCACATTTTTTAATTTAAATTAATTTGTGTAATAGTTTGCTTTATAGTTTAGAGAGTTAATAGCCCAATAGACTTAACGATGACAGATTTAAAGAAACTTAAGATTCTTAAGGGAGGGATGAAGGGAAGTTTAAATAAGTGTTTAAGAGATCTTGATGAATTTTTATTAAGTGCCACGGCTGCTCAAATAAAGGGTAAATTAGCTACTGTTACTAAATCGCTAGCTACTTATGATAGTTATGCTCAGCAGGTATATGGTTTATTGACAATTACTGACGATGTGGAAGAAGAAATGTCAGCAGATATTGAGTACTTTGAGGACGTTAATACAGCCTTAGCCAGACTATCTTCCACCCGAGAATCAACCTCTGTTAAGGATACCGGTACACCAAAGGCGACTGATTTTAACCTGCCGAAGCTTACTTTGCCTACCTTTTCCGGGGATTCGGCTACCTGGACTGGATTTTGGGATATCTTTGAGGGTTCAGTCCATCATAATAAAACACTCACATGCATCCAAAGGTTCACATATCTCCATGGTCAATTGAAAGGGGAGGCATTGAAGGTGATCGGTGGGTAGAAGCTACAAGCTACGAGTCTGCAGTGGAGTTGCTGAAGAGAACTTAAGGGAGAGAGGAAGTCATCAGGACCGCGTTAATTACCAAATTCTTTACACTAGATCCTCCATCCTATGATGTGGCGGACCTAAAGGAGTACTATGCCTCCTTTGAGAGCCTCCTCCGAGCTATGGAGACAATGGCCATCACCAAGGAGGAGATATTTAGTGTAAGTATCTTGAACAAGATACCCTCTCCCCTAAAGGAAATCGTAAGACGACAACTAAGCGACTCTCCACTAAACTTGGAAGCGTTGGTGCAGGTGTACCAGACTGAAGTCTTCAATATGGAGAATACTGGACACTACCGACAAGTTAGATGTCGCCATCTACTGCAGCTTTCCCGGTACAGACTTCTCCTAAACAGAAAAGGCCAATATCATTAGGTTGTAAGTTGTGCAGTGTCCACGGTCATCTGTGGTATCAGTGTCCTAAGTATCCTAAGGCTACACAGAATATTGGCAAGGCTAAATCGCTTAAGTTATGTACCAGCTGTCTGGCAAGAGACCACTTCAACAGTACTTGCACCAATTCCTACATCAAACCCTGTAAGTATTGCAAGGGGAAACATTGGTTTTCCCTTTGCACCCAGTCTGATCGGCACGACGGCAAAGAAAAGGGGAGAACCCCCAAAGAGTCACATGAGAAAGGTAAGAGCGAGGGTGATAAAGTATCTGCCATGTCCATTGCTTCTCGAGAATGTCAATTGCTTCCTACTATGATGCTGCCAGTAGTGGGGAGTAATAATAATACTATAATGACGCGCACCTTACTTGACCAGTGCTCACAGAGGTCATTCGTTCTGCGGTCATCATTACCCCAGCTCAAGTGTCCCAGCAAGGGTCAAGAGAATTTGCGTCTCCATGGTTTCACTGGTGAAATAGATTCCAGTGACTATGATATAGTGGAGATTTCCTATGTTTATAGAAAAAAGGTATGTCCCATCAAGGCTGTTGTGGTCGACACACTACCCAGTTTCTATATAGCATCAGAGATTCAACCACATTTGAAATATCTCAGAAGCAAGGGATATAAACTGGCTGATGATCAACTCTCTGCTAACAATGGTATTATGCTACTGGTCGGAGCTGATTATTACTACGACCTGGTTCACCCTGGATATCGGCGGGTAGATAAGCTTATAATACTCCCCACGATCCAAGGGTATGCCATTTCTGGATCCTATGCCACTTCCTCTCAAGACACACAGGTGGAGGTGGTTACGGTCCTCAAGGTAGCAGTAAGCCCCATAGATAAATATATTAGGCCAAATGTGCCTGATAATACATGTACTGATATAGATAAGCTATGGGACTTGGACAATATTGGAATTGACCCACATGAACTTGATCGTGAGTCCAAGCTAGCGTTAAGCTCATATGAAGAGACTGTAATGTATGACTCAGGCAGGGTTCAGTATGTGGTAAGGCTCCCTTGGAATGATAACAAGAGTAAATTACCTACTAATTTCCATCTAGCACTTGGTAGATTACGTGGCCTTCAGAAGCAGTTTGTCAAGGATCCAAATTATTGCGAGACTTATGCGGCAGTACTAAACGAGCAGGTACGACGTGGATTTGTGGAAAGAGTAGATCTCGGTGAGTATGGGGATAACATCCATTACCTTGCTCACCATGGGATTAAAAAGGACAGTTCCACCACTCCTGTTCGTATTGTGTATGACTGCTCTGCTAAATCCAGTGATCGCTCCTATAGCCTGAATGATTGTCTGTACACGGGTCCGTCCCTGGTCTCTGATATCGCGCAAATTATGTTGCGCTTCAGATGTCATAAGTTTGCATGGGTCGCCATATACATATGCAATGGTAGTGAAGCGACACTAGATATAGCGAAGGCCAAGGTAGCCCCTATAAAGAAAATTACAGTTCCTAAATTAGAACTTACTGCTTTGCTTCTGTCTGCTCGTCTAATAAAGTTTACACTGGATGCTTATGCAGACATACTACAGATTAATAACGTCTATGTCTGGAGCGACAGTCAAATAGCGCTTTCATGGGTACACAGCCAGAAAGTGTTACCTGTTTATGTTTCTAATCGCACTGATGAGATACATAACTTAGTTCCAACAGCTAAATTTCGCTATGTGAGCACCAGGGATAACCCCAGTGACATCGTTTCCCGGGGGATCTCGGCGCAACAGTTTATGTCGTCCTCTATTTGGTGGCATGGACCTCCATGGCTTACATCTCCTACTGAATGGCCTCAGGATTTCAGGGAATGCATATCTGATCCTTCAAGTCGGCCCCAAGATGATGTGTTAAGTAGTTCGAATGTGAGTACTACACATCAGGATAACAAGTTGGTAGAGTGGGAACGTTACGACAGATATGATCAAGTAATACGGGTATTTGCATGGATATACCGTTTCATTAACAACATGAGAAGTCGGGCTCACGGGTCTTTCCTTAGTGAAGATTCGAAGCATATCAGACTCCATGAAATGAGATCAGCAGAAGCAAAACTAATATGTTTAGTACAAAGGGAATCTTATCCTACTGAACATCAAATCCTGAGCAAGGAGTCAAAGGCCAAACCCTCAAACTTAATGAGGCAGCTAGGATTATATATGGAAGGAGGCATAATTAAGTGTAGAGGCAGGATACAAAAGGCAGACATTATTGATTCTGCGAAATATCCTGTCCTCCTTAGCTCCTCTCATTTGATTACCAAACTGTTGATTCGCCAATGCCATAGGACCTGCCTACATTTTGGCGTAAATTATGTTCTGGCGTATATGCGACAACGTTGGTGGATCCCTAAGATGCGACAAGCAATTAAAGGGATCCACAATAGCTGTACTATCTGTAAAAGATTACAGGGTAAGCCTTACTCCCCAGTTGATCTACCTCCCTTGCCTGAGTTCAGGGTAAAAAGGACTGAACCATTTCAGGTAACCAGGGTAGACTACACCGGAGCGATTCATGTTAGAGAATCGCCCGGTAATATCATAAAGGTATATGCCGTTCTATTCACATGCGCGGTAACCAGAGCGATTCATATTGAATTGATTGACGACCTATCCAGCAAGGGGTTTTTGCATACTCTAAGATGCTTTGCAGGCCGCAATGGTTTCCCTCAAATTATTATGAGCGATAATGCGACTTGTTTTGTCGGGGCCTCTAAATATCTCCAGAGTTTAATGGATGACCCGCAGGTTGTGGCTACCCTCACTGGAAAGGGTTGTCAGTGGAGATTTATACCAGCACGTGCACCATGGTTCGGGGCGATTTGGGAGAGAACTATCGGTATCATCAAATCTGCCATGAAGAAGGTATTAGGAAGGGCAATGGTGACCAGACGGGAGTTGCAAACCATCTTAATAGAGATTGAGATGTCGGTCAACGACAGGCCCTTGACCTATACCTCGGCAGATGTTGATGACCTCTTACCCATTTCGCCTTCTATGCTAACACGTGGACGAACCCTTAATACCTTTCCTAGATCGTCCGTAAATGACGAAGATCTGCATGACCCTACGTTCGGCAATGCTGACGCCACATGTCGTCGCTTCCAGTATGTAAACAAGGTGTCCGACGATCTATGGAAACGGTGAACCCAAGAATATTTGCTGTCTCTTCGCGAGCGTCACTCTAATAAGATCAAAGGGACAAATCAACGATGGCCTCGTATCGGGGATATCGTCCTGATTCATGATGAGCGTCCTAGGTTATTTTGGAAGCTTGGGAGGATTATCGATTTGTTCCAGGGCATTGATGGGTCTTATAAGGGTTGCTAGAATACGAACTTCGACTTGGGTTACTACTCGCCCAGTCGTAAGGTTATATCCCTTGGAGCAGGATGTAGAACTGCCGGATGATCCTGGCGTCTCTACTGATACCCCTCCGCAGGAGAGTGCTGGTTACAGTGCTCCTCAAGGTGGGGCAGCTGATGATGAGAAGGATGATCCTCCTCAGGTTTCAGGTGGCGCTCGTCCCAAAAGGAGGGCGGCTATGAGTTCCGTGGATCTTTGGAGATCAAAGATCAAACAAGGTGATCTTTGACTTCGATGTCCTTTTTTTGTTCTCTGTATATAGCTCCTGTATATCATTTTTGGTGGCAGGCAATATGTCGGGAATAGGGTAATGATCCCGACAGTTTTAGGTCCAATAGGACATTTGAATTTGGCGGTATCGTATCGCATGTACGATTTCGGCTGGTTCTTTGTGTATTGTAGTTTATTCTTAAGTATAGGTTAAATATTAACTGTAATGTATAAATATCTACATCAGCTCTAGATGTATCATGAAACCAAGTTATGGGTTATAATTATTATGAGCCGGCAGCCATATGTAATTTCGCGAAGCGATCGGACGCCGGCCCTTTAGTCTCTCAATCAACACCATACAGCCAACATCTCCCCCTCCCCCGGCTCTGACTCAACCCACAGTTCACCATGTGCTACAAATATTAATCTATAACAACAGTCCTACATTACCAGTCCTCTAAGCTAAGTTCATTGTATCGATATTGTATTATGTGAACATTCCTACATGTCATGCAATTGAATTAGCCGTGTGTGGTGGACTGGATTACACCCATCGAATACCTCGTTGGTAATTATATTATAACTATTTGTTGGTATATTTCATGTACCAGTGATACGCAATTTAACCTCTTTATCTAAATTCCCGACACTGCTTAAGCGATCACTGGGCAACGAGTGAGGAGGAAGAAGGGGGACCATAAAAATGGCCAATCTTCCCTTAATTCTACCAAATGTCGATATCGATACCTCTAACTTCCTTATAGCCTAGAACTCAACACGTGAACTCTGGAACTCTCCCTCAATCAATCTTTCCTTCATGACTTAGATTGCTATAAACTTCGTGTGTCCAGGCATATTGACTCTAACGTACTTTGAATTTGGCTCTGTCACTTTCAACTTTAGGGGAGACACTTGTTACAGGCAGATTTGCCCTTTGTCTCCCTCGCTCTTGTTCCTATCTGTCCATTATCTTTTTACACAGCTTGTTTATGAAGGGTCTAATGAGGCCCCTGCCCCCAGAAGGAAAAGTAGTACAGTAAAAAACGGTTAAGGTTGGTAAGACTTTTCACCCCATTTCGTTGTCAATATAAGGACTCTTTGTGGCATTTAGGTGTCGATTTTTTCTTGGCGAGAAATAGCGAGCCTGTAATTTAAGGAACAAAGGCCGGGACATTTTTCTATCGAAAAATGTACAAATTTATCTTGAAGGAGGGTCTTGCAGGGTTGTTTGATTAAGCTTGTTGGAGGTCTAGGGAGGAAACTAATAAAAATTAATAAAATAATATATAATTGAACACATAAATACGCCCATTCCCCCTTATAGTCGTCAAGCAGGTTTTCTATTCCTCAATCCACCATCCACCCTTCCCTTCTAATTAAAAGGTGTAGTGTTCAAACTATCTCACTAGACCATCAGGTAGCCCAAAGCCAATTGACCACTTGCGAGTTTCAGGCTAAAAGGAAGTTGGAGCTGTAGAGATCGCTATTTAAACCCCTTCTGTACCGGCAACTCCTTTCTAACTTCAATCTGGCTACTATTAGACGATTATATTAAGTTTCTAAAGGGCCTCCAGCAATTTTTAAGCTTCGAACTTTCTCACTTAACCCTTTCTACAACCACATAATCCTTCTTAAACTGCACAAAATCTTATAAATTTAGCTAGAATAAAATCAAACAGACGTCACCGGTACAGAAAGGTTAAACGAAGTGCAATAATAACGTAGGTTTCTGGTTAATAGAAAATATGATTAATTTTGTTTTATGTATTTATTGATGCTCTAAAACCGTATTATAGTTGTTAATTGTGCTAAATATCGATGTCTACAGCTCCAACTTCCTTATAGCCTGAAACTCGTAAGTGGTCAATGAGTCTATCAACATTCAGGGGTTAGATTAAGAGCAGGAAAGGAACACCCTGATGTTATTGTCTCTAGCACACTCTTAGAGTCGCATTCTTAAAAACCCATACCTTCCCTTAACTTGCCTTTCCCTTCCAAGGAATTTTCTTTCCCTTCCGTATTCTTAAAGAATTCCTTGGAAGGATTTTTTTTCGGAAGTGTTGTAGCTCTGTTCCACAGGCGAAGCTAGGCGCGCACCAGTTGGTATGCCTGAAGTAGTAAACAAACCTTGTCAAACATACGTTTCCAAGGGTTGACTTGCATTATTGTTGCCCAAAACATGATTTAGACTACAAATATTGTCTTCAAAGCATATTATGTTGACTTGCACAAACACAAGAATGAATTGTCAACATGATATTAATAAATACAGGTTCCTAGCTCTAAATCGCGCATGTAGCCTACACCAACAAGCCATATTCTGTTGTAGTATTTAGACCTAGCCTATAGGCTAGCCTATTATCCAAGAATATAATTACATATTAACTGATATGATAAGAAACAGGGATGGAGATAAATTAGATAAGCCGAATGTAGTGCGAATTAGTGTACCGTAATATCAAACATGAGCACTTTTCAATTACATGGTCAAGTCTTCCATTTCTGACCAAAACTTAACAACTAGGCTATAGGAATCGTACAATAACCCACTATTGAGAAATATTTACCTTCAAAGTTCAATACACATTATAGCCTGACATATTCTGGTGTGCTGAGTTAAAATACTAACTTGAACTTCTGTAGGCCTAGCCTATACAGTATATTATATAGGCCTAGGCTAAATTTGTTTTCTATTCAGCGAACAACAAATAAAAGCTAGGCTATATTTGATCTGGCCCAATTTGGTAAAAATTGCAATTCATGGCCCATAGTAGATTTACTGTGCTATTGAAACTAGTTTTGTTCAATGTTTATATTTTGGTTACCGATATTTATTTATTAATTATATAATTTGACCGTTTTTTATTTTTATACATTATTTTAGGGCAAGAATGTAGTTACCGGGTGTACCGGCAGTACCGCCCACCTTGTTTACACTATGCGGATGCCTTTGGATATAAAAATACATTAGCCTAACCAAACAACCTAACCTAACCTAGTATTCATGCAGTAATGACAGGGGGCAAATAGCAGAAAATATAGCGTCGAAATGGACGGGAACGTAAGTGCGAGCGCATAACATGACATCCTTCCCTATTTTGGTAAGGGTTGTGTTAGCGGGCGTACCGCCTGCTTTGTTTCCATATTCGCACACTCGCAGTTACATTCACGTCTAATTTGACTGCTGTTATTCGCCCCTGGTAATATACTGTATATGATGATGACAATGTCATGGGGGTTGAGGGGACATAGCACCCCTCAAACCATTATTGTATCCCACGGCCAGGTGTTGGGTAAATTGTTTTGCCGTGGGATACAATAATGGTTTGAGGGGGGCTCACCTCCCATCATCCCCATGACTTGTTGTCATTATCATACATATTACCAGCAGGGGCAAATAACAGCAATGAAATTAGATGCGAATGTAACTGCGAGCGTGCGACTGTAAACAAAGTGGACAGTACGCCCGCTAACACAACCCTTACCATTATTTGTTATTTGCCCTTCTGCAAACAATATATACTGTATATTGATGACAATAATTCCTGGGAAGGTGAGGCCCCCCTCAACCTAAGAAGCGGACATAATAGAAGTGAACTTAACGGTCATGGCCCAGAGCGTGCAAATCGCCGCGGAAGGTTGCTTGGATAATACTAAACCTTTAACACTAGATTAGCGGGCTAGCGGTTTATTTATATGTACCGCCCAGCGGGGTGTTTTTAGCCAAAATAGGGCTGTTTACGTGATCATTTTCATGCCTAAATAAGATCCAGAGCGTAAAACAAGTATGTATCCCTGAAAGGGCATAAACAGAGCTTTCCAATGACACCATAAAGATCCTTTTATGATGGCTAGTTTTCTTGCAACAACCGCGCAACGCGAGTGCAAAAAGCATGTAATTCGGTACTTTCCCCATTAAATTCAGTATGTAACGAGTGAGAGAGGGAGGGAGGAGGTGGGATTCGTGTCAGTAGGTTCGCCGCGGTGGTCTGGAGCAGTCATACGCTCGCTACTCTCCTGCCACCACTTGTCTCTCTCTCTCTCAGCAACATTACGTGCTGAAATTGCCACACGACCTATGTCGCGCGCCGCCAGATAGTCCAGATTTATTTAACTCGACTTATGTTGCGCACCGATAGTTAGGGGTTAAATAAGATTCTTCCAAGTTTTAAATTAATTTTTGTTCTTGGGTAATCTGAATAAAAGATGAATCACCAATAGTTATGAGTTAGGCATCAATGAGTAGGTTATTCATCATATTAGCTATCCATTAGTATAGTTTTGAAGATTGGGTGATATTCTTATGTTCTTTACTCTCCCCTCAAAGGCTAGGCTATCATATAGTTTGGCAAATGCTAGGTTACCATGTAGTTAGGCAAATATCTTTGTAAGGCCTCGCCCAATTTCTTACCGATTACTCACATACACCAGTGGCTTGCACTATTTGTTTCACTAACTGGCCTTCCTTGTGCAGCCCAATAAAATGTGCAATTAGATCCGGTGTCACGTTCTTTCGCTGACCCGTACACACTAAAAACTGACGGGGACTTGTCCACCACTGCCATACTGATCATAATAAGGACTGATTCCGATCCACCCACCACAGCTGCTGGAAGCACTGATGTTCCAACACTGTATGTACTGTATGTAATAATACAGTACCATAATTATTCCTACCTTCATGACTAGAGAATACTAAGGATATAAAGTAAATTCAGACAGAAAATCCACAAATTTTATTTGAAACAGTGTGCGGGGGACTCTGGTGACTAGCGGGGTTTTCCTTACAAACATTGAGTAGGCTATATTTGCCTATTATTGCTTTGCTGATTCAGTCATTTCAATGCATTAATATTGTGCACAGTGTGACTACATTTTGACACATATTAATGTAATAAGTTTGAAAATTCAGGTTTTGAGGCTTGCCAGGGATCAAGAACAATCCCAAGTTTTCAACAAAATCTCATACCATACTGTATACAGCCCAAAATAAGTAGGCACATTTTTTCATTAGCAATGTTGGGCTCTAATCTTATAAATTTTCTTTTAGCCTACCAGACTTTTAGCTACTACCAATGTTAGTAAGTTAGCCTATACACTCGGCATAATCAAACGCTGTATGTTAGCATAACCTAGGCCTATCTTAGGTTCTCAGGTTAAGTTATATTGTTTGGATATTTAAAGAAAGTAGAGGGATTAGGCTAGGATATACTGTAATGAAAAATTAGGGTAGCCTATAATTGTACTCACAACCAATAGTATTGAATAAGCTAGTGTTTACAAATATATTTTTCAAGGAATTTTGTTTAGATTAGGCTAATATGATGACAATATTCAAGCAGACACTGCGGCAATATTAGCACGCTCTATGCGTCAGATTTTACCACTTTTTTCTGAAATCATCCCTCGGCGAGTGGTTATTTGCCTCCTGCTGGCATTATATATGAATATGATTATGACAATTATGTCTGGGGGGGGGGGGGGTTTGAACACCAAACACTGTCAAATTAAAAGTAGATGCAGAGAGCGTGCGAACTGCTGCTGTAGTCTCCTTGAACTGTAGTTAAGATACCCGGTAGCTACCGAATAATCTAAAAACACGCTCCCTGATAGTGTACAAGGCTATGAAAATCAGGGAAAATATTATAGTGGAAACGTAACTCGGACTTTCTATAACATAAAGTAATAAAGGTAAGGATGTAGTATTCGAGGAATTTCGAGCTTAGGCCTATCGCCTGCCTAGTTTACACTACTCGCACGCTCGCGATCACGTTTCCGTCTATATTGACTGCCGTGGGATACAACATTAGGTTGAGGGCCCCCCTCACTCCCCCATGACTTATTGTCATCATAATTATATGGGCATTTTGCCAGCAGGGGGCAAATTACTTAAAATAAGCAGTCAAAATAGTCTAAAACGTAACCGCAAGCTCACAGCCTATGTAAACATGATGACCGTACACCAGGATACTACATCCTTCGTGAATCGTGAAGGATGTATCCGGGTGTACGGTCGTCATGTTTACATAGGTAGTGCACTCGTGGTTACGTTCCCGTCTATTTTACCGGTTATTTTTTCTGTTATTTGCCCCCTGCTGGCAATATAATATATGATGATGACAACATGTAATGGGGGGGGGGGTTAGGACCCCGTCAACCTATTATTGAATCCTGCGGCAGTCAATAGACTGGAACATGATCGCGAGCGTTCACTGCTGCCGCCGTTCCGCGTAGTGAAAACCAAGGCAGGCGCCATGTAGCATGTCCAAATACTACATCCTTCCCATAGGCCTAATAAATTCACAACATTTTCAAATCCAGATAGCCTATCTGAGGTGAGCCAATTCTGACAAAGGTAGCATTCAAGGAGACTACATCGGACTCTTCTTCTTCTTCTTCATACCTCTGACCGGGTATAAGCTATCCTAGTATTTACTAGCCTATACCCCTTTGACAGGACATTAGCCTAACCTAACAACCTTACCTAACCTATCTTAGTATTATGGGTGGGGGCTACCGCCCCCACACCCCCGCTATTTGACATCTTTGACAGATTGTTGGTGTATTTTTCTGTGAAAAGGGTATTTTTTCAATTTGTCCATAACGAAAATCCTCCATGCAGACTATATGGAGAAAAATATGGCGAATCTGTTGGTGCCTATTTTCCCTAATAAATTGTTTCTAATATGGCGGATGTAGTGTCCTTGAATATTATCCTGACAAAATCTAACAAATATTGGCTTGAACATTATGATGGGCTAGCCTAGAGGGACAGAGACTAGCCTAAGTTAGTTTATTCAGTGGGGATGTAGCCTAAGAAAAAAAAATTAGGCCTACAATCCTGCATGGGTCATGAAATTCATAAGAAAAATAGATTAGCCTGGGCTAGGCTAGCTTACATGATGATGTAGCCTACTGTAGGCTATAGCCTAGGCTAAGCTTAGGCTTAGCCGCCTAGCCTAACCCAATATGTGGTACTGGTAAGGTAGGCTAAATTAGTATATAAGATGATTGACCACTATTACTGTTAGCCCACAAATATATATTAATATTACAGTATATACCAAGCTATTTTTAGTTATGTAAAATATGGTATTACTGGGAATTGTTGATAGCGTACCTCTGGCAAGCCTCAAAACCTTGTAATGTTGACACTTATTGCATTAACACGTGCCAAAATATAGTCACACCGTGCACAAAATTGATGCTTTGAAAGGGCTACATCAGTAAACCAATGAAAATCAATAATAATCAAAATATGTATAAGATGAGGAATAGGCTATCAGCTGGCAGCCCGAAATTGCCCGAATCGTCCGCACGCGAATTCACGCCGAGATCAGTGGAGTCTTCTAAAACTTTTAATAACATTACCTTATTTTCAATATCATTTTCAATATCGTGCATTATATCATGTTAATAAAATTACATAGTGGTCAAATCCAATATTTAGTCACACTGACTCCAATTATATAAGAATGTTATGAACAAAATGACGAAGGGAAAACTGAAGACCTGCCTAGTGAGAGTCATTCAAATTCCAATATTTTCCCCTGTTTAACCCACTGAGCCCCAGCGACGCAAACCGTGCGTCGGCAATGTATGTAATGCTATACCCCAGCGACGCAGACGTCTGCGTCAGTGTCACTCCGGTCCCAATTACTCCGGTCCTATGGCACCTAGAGGGCTCAGATTTGTATGGGAACTGTGTACGTATCCCACGCACCCATGCCGATGGATGAAAACTCTCAATGTCCAACCGTGTGTGCGTGAGCGTGCAAACCATGTTTTTTTGGTGAAATTGCCTTCAATTTTTGTACTCTTGTAAAATCCGTTTTCGGGGGCTCTGTAGGACCATTTTTTGAGCTTTTTGATCGGTTTTTCGTGGTTTTTCCTTTATTCCTAACCCATTCGCTATTGTTTCTGGAAAAAAAAAAATCAGAATCAGCCGGTCCTGAGTGGTACATTTATAAATATTTAGCTGGTACTCAGCGGGTTAAGGGAAGAATTTTCCCTTCCCAAGGAGTCCTGAAGGGAAGGATTTTTTTAAGAATACGAAATTGAAAGAAAATTCCTTCCTTTCATTTTCGAAGGGAAGGAATTGTTTAAGAATACGACTCTTAACCCCTTCTGTACCGGTGCCGTCCTTTTAACCCTCACCGACATATGACGCGATTTTGAGCATATTAGGGATACTTTAAAGCCTTTGTTACCATCAGGGGTATTTAGGAACCTTTAGTTTAGTTACTTCAACCTCTGCAGTTGTCTTGGAGTTAGCTGTGGGCAGAAAACTAATTTTGGAGAGGTAATTGTAAGAGTGAGAGAACTCTATTTCTTATTGCTAATCTGGCAACCTCTGCGTCATATGTGCGTGACAGGGTTAACATTATTCTGGCTACTATTAAACTATTTCATTCATTCTAAAAAGGCCCTCCTGTAATCAACGGGCTTCGAACTATCTCATTTAATAATTTTGACTACCACATATTATTCTTAAGCTACACATAATCGTCTAAATGTAGCTAGAATAAAATAAAAAAGACGTCGTCAGTACAGAAGGGGTTAAATAATCGTGGACCTCACCTATTTCTATTTATGGAAGTATATTTCTGGAACCGAATTTATAAATAAGTAACACCCCGTTCTTAACATTTATCATCCATTACAAACCCCAACTAATGAAGGCATATGGTCCTCCCGGGATTCGAACTCGGGACACCACACCCAGAACATAAGCATCTAAACCATTACACCACCAACACAGTTTATAATGTTCTATACATCAATTACAAAACCATATATACTATTTACAGAAGGCAAGTTCCATTCAGAAATCAAAGCAGAAAGTTATAAATGCATAAAGAATAACAAAGAGTCCACGAATGTTAATAAGTGACTGTACAAGGACGCTAATTCTAACCCAATTTTGTCTTTTCAAAAAAAATAGAATAAAAACATAACAAGTAGAACAAAATAATAATTATATACGACTTAAATTTTATCTTTCGTACATGAATTCAATGAGAAACATAAGACAGTGAAAATTGACACGTACCATGGTTGAAATAGTCTAATTATTATCAAGACTAGCATTTCGTCGTCAATATTTAGACTGCTATTTGGGTGTCGATTCTTTTCCCTGGCGAACGATAGTGAGCCGGAACATTTGTCTACCGAAAAATGTACAAATTAATCTAGAAGGGGGATCTAATGGATGTTTTTTTTTATTTTTATTTTATGGAGGTCTAGGGAGGAAACTAGAAAAATAATGAATACATGCTAAAATACACCAAAAAGTTATCCATCTCCCCTTAATAAGGCAGCCTACACCCTGGTATCTCAAACAACAGACGACAGGATTCCAACACAGGCCAGATATACCAACCATAATATAGTGCGGAACCTTCAACTCCTCAACCAGCTTTCCATTCTTCTATCTCCCCTCACATATGGGGAGATTTGTATGTTTTGTTTAATGTTTTTTTACTATTGTATATATATGTTTTCAATTTCCTCCCAAGGCCCCATCATGCTTAAATAAATACCACCAAGACCCTCTTTCGAGATATACAGTATTTGTACTTTTTTCGGTAAAAGTATGTCGCGCCGAAGGCCGGTTTCTCGTAAATTACAGGCTTGCTCTCGCTCGCCAGGAATATTTTAGACACCTGAATGGCATAATAGGTCTTAAAATCGCCAAAATTGGGCGAGCGTCTTAAAATTTCAAAATTAATGATGCTAATTAATGATGCTAACCGGTTTGGTAAGATGATCCTAAGGGTATTAGAGTGTTGAGCCTATAATTGGGCTTTGTAATTGGGGTTGTGTGGGACAGGGATCTGCCTTGCTTAGGCCAATCGGCTTTCTGCAGACTCCCATTTTCTTATGTTCTTATGTTCTTATGTTCTAAACATGAAAGAGAACGAGGTCCAGAAAAAACAATCCTCGGGTTAATTGCAAGGTGTGGTGCCAGAGGTAAACTACCTCACTAGACCATCGTGTAGCCCTCAGGCCAATCATCAATGTTGAAATAACTGAAAAGTTGACAATGAAAATATACACCATATGAGGAGGAGCACTTTATTGATCTGAAGAAGAAATCTGTGAAACGTTGTCAATAAAGTGCTCCACCCCAATCATCAATCTCTTACTCTCCAATGGGACTAGAGTAATCGAGCTAATATTTCCACCCTTTGCGATGAGCTAGCCAGGGAATAGATGTGGAAAAGGACAGCCCATTTACTCTATCCCTATTATAGTTACAGAAGTTAGGGTTCACGATTTCTGGACTACCTTTGAGGAACTGAGTACAGCTTATTAGTTAAGATAGGACTTCAGAGGCTGTCAACCTTTCTGGATAATTAAGCCAGCACACTGTAAGTCAAGAATATCACTAGGACTGGAGCCCTTTTCTGAGAACTCCAGTCCCTTGAGGTACAACATCAATTAACATGATTATACAACCCACAACGTCAAACAACTGACCCCATCATTCCAACCTCTGCCAGATTATCAACAAAAATATAGTACGGAGCCATCGAGTCGTCAATAAGGGTTCTAGTTTTATATCTACAATAATCTACACCTCACAAAATGGGACATTTGTATGTACTGGTATTTGTCATATATATATTTATTTGTCATATATACTGTATATTTATTTAATAATACTTTTAGTTTCCTCCCTAGACCTCCATCAAGCTTATATAGATACCGCCAAGATCCCGTTCCAGGTAAATTTTGATTTTGTTTTTCTCGGTAAAAAACAGTCGCGGCCGAAGGCCGGTTCCTCCTAAATTACAGGCACGCGAATATAGACACCTAAAAGGCACAATAGGTCTACTAATGGCAAAACTAATGGGGTGAACATCTTAAAATCTCTAAACTAATGATGCTAAACATGACAGGGAAGGTGGTCTAGACAAAAACAAATTTCCCCTTAATTGAAAGGTGTAGCGTCAGAGGTAGACTATCTCACTAGACCATAGCAATACCTCCCTCAGGCCAACCATCAACCTTTCACTGTTCAATGGGTGAGTATACAGAGTTAAAATAGGACTTCAGAGGCTATCAACCCTTCTGGGTTATTAAGCCAGCACACTGTAATTCAAGAATAACGTCAGGACTGGTGCCCCTTTTCGAAAACTCCAGTCTCTTGCAGCAATTGACAGTGGTATGGTTGAAGTAGTTTATTTTTATTCAAGACTAGTTTATATTAAAATGAACTTACATAAAATAATATTCGACTACCTATTTTCGTGAGTTAGTTAAAATAGGACTTCAGAGGATTGGATTATTAAGCCAGCACACTTTAAGTCATTAATAGCGTCAGGACTGGAGAACTTTTTCGAGAACCCCAGTTCATTTTGTTTCCATCACAAACGCATATCATGTTTGTTATTACTGCTAAATATCGATTTCTATGGCTCAAACATCCATACAGAACGAAATTCGCAAGTGGTCAATTGAAAGGTGTAATCTCAAGTCACTATACCCTGCTCCAAATAAGTAGGCCAACACTCCTGAACAATAACCTCAATAACTCACAAAGTACTTAAGTAATCGAGCGAATAATTATACTAATTGGTATGAGCTAGCCAGGGAATTGATGTGGAAACTTACAGCTCATTTGTTCTAGCCCTTTTAGAGTTACAAACGTTAGGTTTCAGGATTGGTAGACTGCCTATGTGGATTGGGATATAAATAGTAGCCTATGTACGTGTGTATGTTTGTATATATTCAGGCACATACTCCATAGCTGGGTGTGGTCAACTCGAGACAGAGCTTGAACAGAAGCAACAAAATAACATAAACATACATTCACACACAGCTAGGTCGTCCAAGAGAAGACCCAGAGACCAAGGCTCATTTGGGGTCTCCAGCAAAAGACTCCTAGGTCCTAGACCCTGAGAGGTTCCGGTCTCAGCAGTCAGACATGCAGCGAAGCACACCACAATACCTGCCCCCATCACCTCCAGGCATGGCCTTTCATATACACTGGCTCCCTGGGCCGGGCGCCTGACGGACTATTATCTAGTCCAACTGGCGCCTGACCCCCTCTCCCTACGACCGCGTTATCACTCGTCTATTCACAATCATTCCCATTCATTCCTATGCATCACCACTTCTCTTGCCTGTTCTTCAGTCATCTCTTTAGCTTCCGACGCTTTTTTCACACCCTCTCTCCATCTCCTCCGAGGTGTTCCTCTCAATCTATTTCCCCTAGTTTCAGTCTCATATATTCTCTTTGTAAGCCAATTCATCTCCCATTAGATCAACCTGTCCATACCAGTATAGCACCCTTCTTTCTACTCTGGCTGATAGGAGTATAGTATTAACTCCTTCTGTACCGGCGACGTCTTAATAATTCTATTCTGGCTACTATTTGACACTTATATTCAGGCTTCAAACTATCTCACTTAACCCTTTTTACTACCACAGATCCTTCTTAAACTGCACAAAATCGTCTAAATATAACAAAGATAAAATGAAAAAGATGTGGACGGTACAGAAGGGGTCAATTAATATGATAATAAACCCCCCAACAGACAACAGGTTTCCAATACGAACCAAATTAACAACCTAAATAAAGTACGGAGCCTTTAACCCCTTCAGTACGATGACGCTTATATACCTATGATCCGGGCTAAAGATACACAATTTTATGCAGTTTTAGAAGGACTTAATTTATTCCGGGGGGTTATTCAGACCGTAGTTACCCTTCTGAGTCCTACAGGTAGAGACAGATTATATACAATAAAATCGTCCAATAGTAACCAGAATAAGATGATAGATAAGTCATCGTGTTGTAGGGGTTAAGGGGGAGGTAGTTGCTTTTTCTGGACCCTCTTCTACCTCATATTTATCCCCATTAGTTTTCAGATTGTATGATCTTAGGCCAATTAGTTTGGCAATTTTACGACTTTCGCCCATTTCTTTGTCAATATTAAGACTTTTTGTGTCATTCGGGTGTTGATTTTTTCCTGGCGAGCCATAGCAAGTCTGTAATTTAAGAGAAATCGGCCTCCGGGCGGAACATTTTCTATCGAAAAATATACAAATTTATCTTGAAGGGGGTCTAGAGAGTGTTTGTTTAAACTTGATAGAGGTCTAGCAAGGAAACAAATAAATCAATATATATATACTGTATATATATATACACCGCCATATATATATATATAACGACCTAGATCAGTTAGTTCAGCAACCCACCCGTATCCCGAATCGCATCGGAGATCGGCCCAACATTCTTGACTAGTTTCTAACTTCTAACCCCTCTTCTTATACTGTCGATCTTTTCTCTCCTTTGGGCTCCTCCGACCATAAACTTATCTCTGTCAATTGTCCTATCTCTCCAGTACGGCCACCCGATCCTCCTAGCCGGCGGCGCTTGTGGCACATTGGCGTTGCCGACTGGGAGGCTCTCCGGCAGTACTTCTTTGATTTCCCATGGAATTATTTCTGCTTCCGTGGCCGGGGACCCTCAGAGAGTGCTAAACGCATTACCGAGGTAATCCTATCGGTCATGGAAGCATACATTCCATTCTCTTTCTCTCAGACTAATGATGAAAAATCTTGGTTTACTCATGCCTGTTCTACTGCTGCTGTCCGCAATAAGGAGGAAGCATTCAAACGGTACCGACGCCTTAAAACTCAAGACTTTCATTCTTCCTATGTTTCTGCCCGGAATCAAGCCAAACCTGTTCTTCGACTTGCCAAACACTCTTTCATCAATAATAAACGCACTGAACTATCCAACTCTAGCTCTTCCCAAGCTTTCTGGCATCTAGCCAAAAACCTCTCCAACAATTTCTCTTCCTCTTCTTTCCCTCCCCTTTCCCATTCTGATGGCACAACCATTACTTCTTCCTCTGACAAAGCTAAACTCTTCACTCAAACTTTTGCTAGAAACTCCACCTTGGATGATTCCAGTGCTATTCCTCCCTCTCCACCCTCCTCTCTCTTACTTATGCCTAATATCCCAATCTCTTCTAAAGATTTATTTTCTACCCTCTCTGGGGTTAATACTAATAAGGCGTACGGTCCGGACGGTGTTCCTCCTGTTGTTCTCAAAAATTGTGCTTCCGTGCTGACTCCCTGACTAGGCAAACTTTTTCTTCTCTGTCTATCCTCTAACGTCTTCCCTTCATGCTGGAAGTTTGCTCACATTCAACCTGTCCCAAAGAAGGGTGACCGCTCTCAACCCTCCAACTATCCTCCAATTACTCTCATCTCATGTCTTTCTAAAGTTTTTGATATAAATTCTTGCTTCCAAATTTCTTAAGCATTTCTCTTCTCATAATCTGCTCTCAGATCGCTAGTATGGCATCCTTAACCCGGAAAGTGTGGGAAGACTCTTAAGAGTTTCTCCGGGCGACTGCGGGAAGACTCTTAAGATCCTGGGCCTAAACAATCCATTTAAAACACCCCAAAACAACTTGAATTTTATTTTTTATTTTTTTCCCCTGGGCCATGCCAAATATCACTCCTCCAAATCCCCTACCCCCCCCCCTTCAGTTATCACCTATTTTCCCTGTTATTCCCTTATTCTGTGGTCTATTTTCGTGCTAACATTAGCGAGTTGCAAGCAGGGCGTTGTCATCACTGTTACCAAGCGAGTGCAAGAGAGAGAGAGAGAGTATCGATCGACAATCTCTCTCCAGACGTGGGGAGGAGTGGAGGGGAGGGAGGTTGCCTCAGCCTTTGGTAATGTAACTCCCGGCCTGTATCGCCGATTTTGACCATCCAAACGCTGTTTCCACTTGTTTTATTGCTGTAACAGGTTAATACCTTTATAATCAACGTAAGATAGGCGCATATCGATAAGAATTAATGCTATTTATGGTAAAATAACAATGTTAGTGATGGGAACAGCTCAAATACGTGCGCACAGGCGTGTGGTGTCTCATACCCCCCATGCGCACGTCTTAGGTTAAGGGTCGCTCTACTGGTGATCTTCTTTCATATCTTACTAACTCTTGGTCATCCTCCTTTCGGGATTTCGGTGAGATTTTTTCTATTGCACTAGACATATCGAAAGCCTTCGATAGAGTCTGGCACAAATCTTTAATTTCTAAACTACCCTCCTTCGGTTTCTATCCCTCCATCTGTGCCTTTGTCTCTAATTTCCTTTCCGGCCGTTCCATAGCCGCAGTTGTGGACGGCCATTGTTCACTTCCTCACCCTATAAACTCCGGTGTTCCTCAGGGCTCAGTCCTATCTCCTATTCGCTTTCTAATTTTTATAAATGATCTCCTCAACTGTACCTCAATTCCCATCCATTCATACGCAGACGACTAAACCTTACACTACTCCATTAGTTTTTCAGAACGCCCCAGCCAGCAATCCCTCAACGACAAACGTATTGAAGCAATAGAACTCTTAAATTCTGATCTAAATACTATCCCCAATTGGGGCAGAGAAAACCTTGTTTCCTTTAATGCTTCCAAAACCCAATTTCTCCATCTATCTACCCGTAAGAAACTCCCAGCGGACAATCCCTTATTCTTCAACAATACAAAAATCAATCCTTCATCTTCTCTCAATATTCTTGGTGTCTCTTTTTCTTCTGCTCTCAGTTGGAAGGACCATATTACCAGTCTTGCTAAGGCAGCCTCCCAGAAGCTGGGTGTGCTGAACCGCCTTAAGGGGTTCTTTTCCCCTGCACAGCTTCTTGCTCTATACAGGGGCATAGTGCGTCCTTGTATTGAGTATTGTTCACATGTGTGGGGAGGTTCCTCTCACACCGCTCTCCTAGACAAAGTTGAATAGAAGGCCTTTCGTATCATTAACTCCCGTCCACTCACCAACTCTCTGCAATCTCTCTCTCTCCGCCGCAATGTTGCATCTCTCTCGCTATTCTATCGCTTCTATAATAATCAGTGTTCCTCAGAGCTTTCCCAGTGTATACCACATCCTTTACGTAGGGCACGTGGTACCCGTCATGCAACTCAATCCCACCCCTACTCTGTGCAACTCTCCAACCCGAGAGTGAAACGTTACTCTCAGTCTTTCTTCTACTCAACAGCTGAGCTCTGGAACTCTCTCCCAGAATCAGTCTTTCCCTCTTCCTATGACTTAAATTGCTTCAAACTCTGTGTGTCCAGGCATTTTGGCTCGAACGTCCCTTGATTTTGGCCCTGTCACTCTTTCAACTATGGGGGAGGCACTCGCTATAGGCAGTTCTGCCTTTTGCCTCCCTCAATCACATAAAAAAAAAAAAAATATATATATATATATAGCCTGTATATATATATATAAATATATATATATATATATATATATACCTAACAAATAACCACTGTCCCCTTAAGTCGTCAATCAGGTTTATCTATTGCTATCCACCATCTCTACAACTAACGTAATTGAAAGGTGCGGTGTCAGTTCATTATCTCACTCGACCATCGTATCATTCCAAGCAGGGTTACCAAATCAAGTCTCCTAGATAATAAAAGAATGCCAAAAATCGCTACAGTAATGCCACAATCTCCATAATATTGATCTAAAATGGCCCAAATCTCCAAAATATCGCTAGAATTCATGTCGCCAGATGTAAATATTCACCTCTAGATGGAAGGAAATACCCCTAGATCTAGCGGGAAAGTAGCTAAATTGGCAACACTATAGGTAGCGCCAACGAACTTAACAATAATCTTAATCCCTTAACTTCTTATAGCTCGAAATTAATGAAAGCAATCGGGCTGACGTTTCTATCATTTGGGAAGAGTCCACCAGGAAATAGGTGTGGATATTTACAGGTCAGTTTGCTCTAGGGCCTTTTGAGTTACAGAGTGGTCAGGGATCACGATTATTGTCAAGTTCGTTGGCGCTACCTATAACTCCAAGCCAACCACCAGTCTTTCAACGTCTTTTGTACCAATGACGTCCTTTCCGTTACATTCTGACAAATATTATAGATGATTTTATTCTGCTTAGGAAGGACCTCTAGCAATAACAAGGCTTCGTACTATCTCACTTAAGGGGAGATTGGTAGCTTTTCTGGTCCCCCTTCTCCCTCATGTTTAGTCCCATTAGTTTTTAGATTTTAAGACGTTCAGCCCATTAGTTTGGCGATTTTAAGACCTTCGCCCCTTTTCTTTGTCAATATTTAGACTTTTCGGGTCATTTAGGTGTCGAGTTTTTTCCTGGCGAGCGATAGCGAGCCTGTAATTTAGAAGGCTCCGGCTTTCGGCCGGGACATTTTTCTACCGAAGATGTACACTCACTCCAAGAAGTATCTGCACCCCTACGCTGATCATCTGGTGTGTACAGCTCGGTACGGTTGGAACCTCTGCCTGCAACTATATCCATGTGTCAGAGACGATCCTCTCTGACACATGGATATAGTTGCAGGCAGAGGTGCCAACCATATCAAGCTGTACACACCAGATGATCAGCGTAGGGGTACAGATACTTCTTGGACCGAGTGTACAAATGTATCTTGAAGGGGGATCCTGGAGTTGTTATTTATAGTCTGATAGAGGTGTAGGGAAGACACTAGAAACAATAACAAATAAATAAACGAAAAAAATATCGACCAAAAAGTGAGCCATCCCCCCTTAACCCTTTATCACCACAGATCCTTCTTAATCCTGCCCACCAATCGTCTAACTATAGCTAGAATATAACAAAAACGACGTTGCCAGTACAGAAGGGGTTAACACTGTCTTGATAGCCTAATGATTAATGTGCGGAATTTCAGTGTGAGTATCCTAGGCTCCAGTCCTTGGAGTACCACATGTATTCTTTACTTTCATTGATTTCACTATAGTCTGTTCATTCTAGGTTAGGCAGAAATCATAACCTCTAACTTCTGTAACTCAAAAAGGACTATAGTAATCGAGCTAATGTTTCTACCAAATGGGAAGACTTGGCTAGGGAATAGGTGTGGAAATTGACAGCCCATTTGCTCCAGCCCTTTTTGAGTTACAGAGGTTAGAGGTAACGATTTTTGCCCAACCTAGAATGAACGAACTATAGTTAGGTTTATTTGTATATTAATTGGCTGGCTGGTGAACACAAATATGAACACTATAGAGACAAGGGAAGTGTGTGTACGGTTGCATACATCAGTTTGTAGCCACTCTGGGATTTAATATGTAGTATTACAAATAGTATAAGGGGCATTAAGGGGAAAAGTAGTTATATTTGAGTGTATTTATTTATATATTAATGTATTGCTTAGTTTCCTTGCTAAACCTTAATCAAGTTTAAAAACAAATGTATATACTGTATATTATTACATTTTTTGATAGAAAAATATCCGGGTCGAAGGCCGGTTTCTCTTAAAATTACAGGGTCGCTCTCGCTCGTCAGGAAAAAATCGACACCTAAATGGCCCGAAAGGTCTTGATATTGCTATAGAAATGGGACGAAAGGATTTAAAATCGACAAACTAATGGGGCTTAACGTGAGAAAGAAGAGGGGCCAGAAAAACTACCCATCTCCCCTTAATCCGTGTTGTATTACACCATTAACTGTCTTGATGTCGACCCTGATCAAGTTAGTTAAAATAGACTTAAGAGGCTATCAACCCTATTGGATTATTAAGCCAGCACACTGTAAGTCAAGAATACTGTCAGGACTGGAGCGACTTCACGAATACTTTAGTCCCTTGCCTAATTAATTCATTTAAATAGGACTTCAGAGTCTATCAACCTATTGGATTAATATGCCAGCACACTGTAAGTCATGAATAACGTCAGGACTGGAGCCTCTCTACGAATAGTTTCGTCCCATACCTAAATTATTAATTTATTAAATTTAGTTATTATTAATATGTTTAAATTTACTGAACGAATTCAAGGAACATCTACATACGATAATGATAATAACAATAAATAATCAAAATAACAATATTAATAAATAATAATAATAATAATAGTAATAGGCCTGATAATAATACAAATGTATAGGCCTAAATTATTATTATTTACATTATTATTAGACAGGAAAAAAATAGATGAATAAAGTTTCCTTTAAGAGGGGATGGGCTTATTTATTTCCTCATTTATAGCCCATGTCTTAATTTTGTTGTTTTTAGATTCGTAGGTAGACCTCCATCAAGCTTTTAAAAATCACCCGCTAGACCCCCTTTCAAGATAAATGTGTACATTTTTCGATAGAAAAATGTTTCGGCCGAAGACCGGTTCCTCTTAAATTACATGCTCGCTATTGCTCTCCAGGAAAATATTGACACCTAAAATGACATGAAAAGTCTTAATATTGACAAAAAAAAATGGGGCGAAAGGTCTTTAAATCGCCAAATAACATCATACAATCTGAAAACTGAGGGGGCTAAGCATGAATAAAATAACCACTACTATCTTACCGGTATTTGTTGTATCTTTCTCTCATTTTCTCTCTTTTCCTGGCTTCTATCCATTCGGCACCATTCAACCAACTGTTTTAGGATGTATATCCCCATCCAGGTGTCGATTTCTTCCTGGCGAGCGATAGCGAGCCAGCATTGTATGGAGAAATCTGGCTTCGCCGGACAAATTGTTCTATCGAAAAATGTACAAATTTAGCTTGCTGTCAAAACAAGAATATATATATGCTGGCTAGCTACCGCTCGCCAGGAAAATATTGACATCTGGATGGGGGTAAACGTCTTAAAACAGTAGGCTGAATGGGGCCGAATGGATAAAAGCCAAAGAGAGAGGGAGAGAAAGAGAAAAAAAGCGAGGTTGGCTCCCTTAAAATAAAAGATGACGTGGCAGGCCAAGAAATGCAATGGTTAACCCTTTTACTACAGGTGCCGGCCTTTAAGGGGGGTGACCTGCTTTTTTCTCTCCTTTTCTCTCTTTCTCTGGGTTGTATCCATTCGCTCCCATTCAGCCAACTGTTTTAAGATGTTTATCTCCATCCAGGTGTCGATTTTTCCTTGGCGAGCGGTAGCGAGCCAGCATATTTGTTTTAAATGTTTTTGACAGCAGGCTAAATTTGTACATTTTTCGATAGAAAAATATCTCCAGAGAAGCCGGATTTCTTCATACAATGCTGGCTCGCTACCGCTCGCCAGAGAGAAATCGACACCTGGATGAGGTTATAAACATCTTTTATATGAGGATACCTCTTACCCAATCTTTAAAACAGTAGGCTGAATGGGGCTGAATGGATACAACCCAGAGGAAGAGAGAAAATGAGAGAACAAAGCAGGTCACCCCCCTTAAATTTACTCTAGCTATATTTAGACGGGATTCTGTGCAGTTTAAGAAGGAGCTGTGGTAGCAAAAAGGGTTAAGTGTGATAGTTCGAAGCCTGTTAATTGCTGGAGGACCTGTTTAAGGGAGTAGTGCTTGCTTTTTGGTAGATATATTTATCTATTAATGTACTGTTTAGTTTCCACGCTAGACCTCCATCAAGCTTAAAAAAGCACTCCCTAGACCCCATGGCAAGAGAAATTTGTACATTTTTCAATAGAAAAATGTAACGGCCGAAGTCCGTTTTCTCCTAAAATTAGAGGCTCGCCAGGATAAAATCGACACCCAAAGGGCACGAAAGGTCTTAACATTGACGAAGAAATGGGACGAAAGGTCTCAAAATCGCCAAACTAACGGAACGAATGTCTTAAGACCGCAACACTAATATGCTAAACATGAGGGAGAAGGGTGTCCAGAAATAGCGAGTAGTTCCCTCTTAAACTGAATAACATCGTCTAATAATGCATAAAGTTAAAAGACCGGCACCGATACTGAATGGGTTAACCCCTTCAGTACGATGACGCCTTTTTACCTTTGTTTCTGGCTAACAATAGAGGATTTTATGCAGTTTACGAAGGACCTAGATGTGTGTGAATTTGTATTTTGATTTTGTGTGTTCATTGTTTTTCGTTGTGTTGTCCCTATGCTGGCTCTGTCTTGAGCCGACCCCCCCCCCCCCCCGATCCCCCCCAACAAAAAAGAAAACAAAATTGGCCATTAGGCCTGAGTAGATAGATAGACAGATATATAGATAGATAGATAGACGAAGGACCTAGGTTATTCAGAGGGTTTATTGAGATCATATATACCCTTTTTGAGACTCAGGGTAGATTACAAGCTCAAGAAAATCGTGTAATGGTAACCAGAATATGATGAATACTACGTCATCGTGTAATGGTAACCAGAATATGATGAATACTACGTCATCGTGTAATGGTAACCAGAATATGATGAATACTACGTCTTCGTGTAATGGTAACCAGAATATGATGAATACTACGTCATCGTGTAATGGTAACCAGAATATGATGAATACTACGTCATCGTGTAATGGTAACCAGAATATGATGAATACTACGTCATCGTGTAATGGTAACCAGAATATGATGAATACTACGTCATCGTGTAATGGTAACCAGAATATGATGAATACTACGTCATCGTGTAATGGTAACCAGAATATGATGAATACTACGTCATCGTGTAATGGTAACCAGAATATGATGAATACTACGTCATCGTGTAATGGTAACCAGAATATGATGAATACTACGTCATCGTGTAATGGTAACCAGAATATGATGAATACTACGTCATCGTGCTGAATGGTTAAGGGGAGATGGATAGTTTTTCTGGTCCATCTTCTTCCTCATGTTTAGCCCAATTAGTTTTAAGACATTCGGCCCATTAGTTTGGCGATTTTAAGACTTTTCGACGCATTTCTCTGTCAATATTAAGACTTCGTGGCATTTACGTGTCGATGTTTTCCTGGTGAGCGATAGCGAGCCTATAATTTAAGAGTAACGATGGAACCGGCCTTTGGCTGTAAAATTTTCTTTCGAAAATTGTACAAATATATTTTGAAGGATGGTTTTGGGCAGATGTTTTTTTTAAGCTTGATGGAGGTCTAGGGAGGAAACTAAAAAAATAAATGTAATCAATACATAAATGAATAAATATATTCGCCCATGTCTCACTTGGAAGGTCTTGGAAGGTCTTGCTAAGGCAGCCTCCCAGAAGCTGGGTGTGCTCAACCGCCTCAAGGGGTTCTTTACCCCTGCGCAGCTTCTTGCTCTGTACAAGGGCACAGTGCGTCCTTGTATTGAGTATTATTCACATGTGTGGGGAGAATCCTCTCACACCGCACTCCTAGACAAAGTAGAAAGGAAAGCCTTTCGTATCATTAACTCCCGTCCACTCACCAGCTTTCTGCTATCTCTCTCTCTTCGCCGCAATGTTGAATCTCTCTCGCTATTCTATCGCTACTACAATAATCAGTGTTCCTCAGAGCTTTCCCAGTGTATACCACCTCCTCTACGTAGGGTACGTAGTACCCACCTTGCAACACAATCCCACTCCTACTCTGTGCAACTTTCCAACCCAAGAGTGAAATGCTATTCTCAGACTTTCTTCTATTCAACTGCTGAGCTCTGGAATTCTCTCCCAGAATCATTTTCCCTCTTCCTATGACTTAAATTGCTTCAAACTCCGTGTGTCCAGGCATTTTAGCTCGAACATCCCTTGATTTTGGCCCTGTCGTTCTTTCAACTCTGGGGGAGGCACTCGCTGCAGGCAGTTATGCCGTTCGTATCCCTCATTCACATAGAAAAAAAGAGAAGACAAAATAATATATATATAAAAAAAATCGTTTATTTGTTAGTTTCCTTGCTAGACTTTCATCAAACTTAAAACAAACACAAAAATCTCTAGACCCCCTTTCAAGATAAATCTGTGCATTTTTCGATAGAAAAATGTCTCGGCCGAAGGCCACTTTCTCTTAAAATTAAAGGTTCGCTATTGGTCGCCAGGAAAAAATCTACACCTAAGTGTCACAAAAGGTCTTTATATTGATATAGGCCTACAGTAGATATGGGACGAAAGGTTTCTAAATCAACAATAATGGGGCGAACATCTTTAAATCTGAAAACTATTGGTGCTTAACATGAGGAAACTATTGGTGCTTAACATGAGGAAAGGGGGCTAGAATAACGATCCATCTCCCATTACCTGTCTTAAACATCATCTTTATACTTAATATTATTTATAATACAATATTACCTGTCTTAAACATCATCTTTATACTTAATATTATTTATAATACAATATTAGACAGGAACAAGTAGATGAATAAAGTTTCATTTATGCCTTTGAGTACCAGCGACGAGTTATATTTCATCCTAGCTAACTATAGACGATACTATGCAGCTTTGGAAGGCTCTGTGGTAGTTAAAAGGGTTGGTTGAGATAGCTTGAAGCCTTAGTATGGCTATAGGTCCTTCCTAAGCTGAAAACAATCGTCTAATAGTTGCCAGAATATTATAAAAAGGACGTCTCTGGTACTGAATGGGACGATGTGTAAAGGCCAATAAATAGATGTTCTCTCTCCTGATCAGATGAAGGTATGAGTGATCAGCCTTTTACAACGGCACCTCGTATCTACATTCTAATTTTCCTATTTTTCTGAAGAGTGTAGAGAGGGGAGAAGGGGTGTTGGAGAGAGAGGAAGCTGTCATGACGGATATTTAAGGCATCCTACGTACCAACATTTGTTAGTGACCCGAAGTAGCTATCTGCGAAACGTTGTCAATAACATGTTCCTCCTCATATGGTGCTTTTATCTATTCTTTCTACTTTTCAAATACTGCACAACATTAATTAACATTATCTGGTCCGACGCCTTCTGGGGGTGGGGGTGGGGGGACGATGATATTTTGTTTAAGGGGAGATGGGTCGTTGTTCTGGTCCCCCTTCTTCCCCATTAGTTTTCATATTTTGTGAGGTTCGGCCCATTAGTTGACGATTTTAAGACCTTTCGCCACATGTTTGTTGTCAATATTAAGACTTTTCGTATCAATTAGGTGTTGATTTTTTCCTTGTGAGCGATAGCGAGCCTGTATTTCAAGAGAAACCCACCTTCGGCCGGGACATTTTTCTATCGAAGCAAGTAGGCCTACAAATTTATCTTGAAGGAGGTTCTTGTCTTTTTTTTTTTTTTTTAAAGCTTGATGGAGGTCGAGGGAGGAAACTAAAATAATGATAAAATGATAAAATATATACATGAACAAATAAATACGCCCATCCTCCTTAATTAATCTTATCTCTGTACAGTCGGCCAAAATAACTGTTTGTATGCCTCCCTAATTATATATATGGAAGGAAATCTTGTGTGATCGACTTACAGGATAATTCGCTAAAGATAAAGTTAATGTTGAGTGTGTGGGGGGGGGGGGGGGGGGTAGACCGGTTGAGGAGGCGAGAAGTCTCCTAAGGGGAGGACGTATGTCAGTCTAAGAATTAATAAAGATAGGTTTGACCCCTTTGATACTTGAAGATCTTTCCTAAATTGCATACAATTGTCTAATGATAGCCAAAATTAATGAAGGGAACGCGTCATCGGATCCTCAAAAAAGTTAATCTCCCCTTTTTCTACTGCCTTCCTCAAAATCAATCTCTACCTTCGTTTCCTAGCCATTCCTCCTACTTCATCCCATTCTCTCATTCCATCCTCTTTTTGTCACCTGTCATCTTCCTTTTAAACCTCTCTCTCTCTCTTCTCACCTGCCAACTCTCTTATAAACTTTTCTCCTCTACATTAGCCCCATCGTCAGCCTCTCTCTCTCTCTCTCTCTCTCTTCATTTTCTTCTTCTTCTTCTTCTTTCCCCTCCTCCTCTTCTCACCTGTCAACTCTCTTATAAACTTGTCTCCCCTACTTGGGCCCAGCCTCGTAAAAAGAAGATGGTGTTTGGGGGGGCAGAGGGCAAACAATGATAAAGCCGGAAATATGACCGTAAACATACTGTATACTTATAATATCTGGCTGAGAGAGAGAGAGAGAGAGTGTGTGTTATATACAAACATTCCTCATGATAAACTTATACTAGCCCTGCAAAATAGAGTGAATAAATGTTTTGCAAATTCGAAAATGAAATACATTACAATAAACAATTATGAAACTTTTTGGAGTAATGCATTGTCTACAAAATATACAGCATTAAGCAAAACCTCCCTTATGAATAGCATAAAATTCTTGACAGATAACACATTTTTCAAATGTGGTGATTTCATATGTAAGCAAAATATAGGCATTCCAATGGGAACAGACCCAGGGCCAGATTTTGCCAATCTATTTCTTCATTATTACGAGTTCTTTTATATGCAAGATAACACTCGTACTAAATACGGAACATGCAAACAAAATAATAAGCAAGTGTTCAAGATATATTGATGATATAATATTGTTCAACAGTGGCGACATATTTGATAAAATTAAGACAGACATCTACCCTGATGAGCTTATTTTAAATAAAGAAAATTACTCCGATAAGAAAGCTTCATTCCTCGATATACAAATTGAAGTAATTGATAAGAAATTTGTAACAAAACTTTATGACAAACAAACAGATTTCCAATTTCATATAGTTAACTTTCCCTTTCTTTGCGGAAATATCCCCAAAAGACAAAGCTATGGTGTTTTTACTTCCCAAATAATACGCTATAGTAGAGTCTGTTCAAAATATGAAGACTTTTTAGAGGCTTGTAATATCCTTATTAGAAAATTGTTGAAACAAGGATATGAAATATACCTCTTAAAAAGACATTTTAACAAACTACCAATTAGATATTTAACTACAATAAATTAAAAAATATTATAACAAGTGACGTATTTCAAGAAACACTATCTTAGAACTGCTAGAGATGATATGAGTAAATTTGTGAAGAGCATCTCAGCTAATAATGATGACGTCATTGAATTTACCACACACTGCATCTACTGAATATGTCGACGTATTATTACCAGAATGTTGATGCCAAGGAGATGGGCTGATCCTGTCAGAGTGGGGGTTTAGCGTCCCCTGCCTCCCAGAGCTCAACCTCACTTTATCTCATGCTAAATATGTTTCAATACTTTTTGACGTAGTTAATGGATTTCTTCTTCGATATCCGACAACAAAATGTGACTTCCCCAATTTGAACTAACTAGTTTTGTCTACTCTACTTCTCACTACAAAATTGACTTCCCGAATTTGTCAACCCCCTGATTTTGACTATTTCATTAGTACTATACTACTTTTTCTTTTAGGGCAAACACTCTACACCAGGTATTATAGAGATAGCCGGTTTGCCACAGTTATAACAGAAAACCGATTACGGCGGATGGCTGTGGCCTGATGAAGTCCATCCGCCTCTCTATTTTGCCTTGGGGTGGGTGTTTGACTGTCTCTCTATATGTTTCATATATCTTTGTTAATTTCAACTCTCTTCACATGTGTGTGTTACACAGAGTTACACAGATACTCAGACCACACAGACTTTGCGGTCCCAATTAGGTGGTCCGACCTTAATACTACTAGACAAGAACAGTATATAATAGCAGAATAGGACAGCACAGTAGAAGGCTCTCTCACCACCCTCCGCCTAGAGAGAGAGAGGGATTCATAATATTGAGAGAGGGCATTGAAAGTTGGACGGAGAGAAAATAATATAAGTGGTTGGTGGATGGGAGAATAAATGATGATGATGAAGCCAAAACTATGATCAATAATATATACCCAAAATAAAAGAGAGAGAGAATGAGAGAAAGAGAGAGAGAGAGAGGGAGAGACGCGTATATGCATAGATAACATTGATACCTTGATTGAGAAAGAACAAAATGGTGTATGAACAGAAAGTTTTGTAAATACGCCGATCATAAACTCTTGCTATATATGACAAACCCCCAATTAGAAAAAAAGTAGCTAAGAATGAGAGAGAGAGAGAGAGAGAAGGGGAGGCTAAGGTATGAAATTTAGAAGGATACCATTTACCTTGTTACTAATAATATACAATTTCAAACCATAGGAGACAAATTGTCACACAAATTCGTAACTGGAGAGAGAGAGAGAGAGAGAGAGAGAGAGAGAGAGAGAGAGAGAGAGAGAGAGAGACACAGAGAGAGAGAGAGAGCACTCCAACACCTCAACACATATAAAATATTATAAGTACGACTGTTTATAGCTCATAATTTATCCACAAGTATAGTGTATGCTGTAAAAACTTAAACATAAAAGTAAGAAGCCTAAAAGCATATATATGTTTTAACTTACTGTAACTGTGTTAATTTGTGTGACGAAGGGAACGAGATTTAGATAACTTACTGTGTTGTCCCTATTAGGGCTCTGTCTCGAGTCGGCCACCCCCAGAAGAAACAAATATATATATAATAAAAGGGATATTCGCCTGAGTAGGTAGATAGATAGATAGATAGATAGACTGATTTCCATCTTTAGTATTAGAGTAATTAACCGCTTCAGCTCGGTGACGTAATATTCTTCCTGTTTTTGCTACCATTAGACGATTTTCTTTAGTTAATAATCTACCTCTAAACCTCGCAGGGGAAAATACTATCACAGTTCACCAATTGCATTTGCTTCTTAAGCTGAGGGAAGAATAAATATTTGTCTTATTTATTTATGTATTCATATATTTTTTATGTTCATTAGTTTTCTCCCTAGACCTCCATCAAACTTAAAAATACACCCAAGAGATAAATTTGTGCCTTTTTTTTTAGTAGTAAATTGCCTCGGTCGAATGTTGGTTCCTACTGAATTGCAGGCTTGCTATAGCATGTTAGGCAAACAAAATCAACACCTAAAGGGCACGAAAGGTCTAAGAAAATTACAAAGAAATGGGACGAAAGGTCTTAAAATCACCAAAGTAATGGGGCGGACGTCTTAAAACCTAAAAACTAATGGGGCTTATCATGAGGGTTCAGAAAAAACCCCATTAAACTGCATAAAATCGTCTAATGCTAGCCAGAATATTTGATAATAAAGTCGACATCGCATTGAACGGGATGAAGGTTATAATTCCTGTATCAATATATTCCTTTTTTTTTCAAATCGATTCACAAATACACAAAAAACACAAAAAATACAAAAAATAAGAAGGAAAATAAATATATTGCTGCGAATTAAATATTACAGTCGATATATGTATAGATCACAACGAGAAACAGATGTTCTCTGGGCAACTGTACATGCATGTCACTATCACCCTATCAACTATATTCCATCCAAAAACTCATCTCTCTGCTAACATGTCTATTTGCCTACCCATCACTTGCAGCCTTTACTCCCACCCTGAGTACTTGTAAAACTAAGATAAACAAACATTCCTATTCTCAGCCACATTTGAGGGGGTCTTGTTCAGCATCCCCTATTTTTCTTCATTAGTTTGGAGAAATTAAGATGCCTCACCCCATTTTTCGCCACATTCAAGTGTTGCTTGTTTTCTGGGCGAACGATAACGACTCTAACTTCAAAGATTTTTTTTTTTATCGAAAATATACAAATTTAGCTTGAAGGGGGTTTGGTTGGGCATTTATAAGGTTGAACACATTTTGGGAAGGTGTTTTTGTTAGCTTAGGGAACAACCTCATAATTATACGTTTCACGAAAAGTGCAAAAGCAAGCAATATTATCATACTATCCCCCAAGACGTCAGACCAATTAGTGTTAGACCGCATACCCCAAAGCATTCATCAATCCTGAACTCCCCTCATTATGATGAAATTATTATATTTAGTAATACATTTGTTGACACTATTAGAACCCAAAAACGAAATTCATGATCCTCTCACACCGCACTCCTAGATAAAGTAGAAAGGAAAGCTTTTCGTATCATTAACTCCCGTCCACTCACCAATTCTCTGCAATCTCTCTCTTCGCCGCAATGTTGCATCTCTCTCACTATTCTATCGCTACTACAATAATCAGTGTTCCTCGGAGCTTTCCCAGTATACCACCTCCTCTACGTAGGGTACGTAGTACCCGCCTTGCAACACAATCCCACCCCTACTCTGTGCAACTCTCCAACACAAGAGTGAAACGCTATACTAAGACTTTCTTCTATTCAACTGCTGAGCTCTGGAACTCTCCCAGAATCAGTCTTTCCCTCTTCCTATGACTTAATTTGCTCCAAACTCCGTGTGTCCAGGCATTGTAGCTCGAACGTCCCTTGATTTCGACCCTGTCATTCTTTGAAATCTGGGGGAGGCACTCGTTGCAGGCAGTTATGCCTTTTGTCTCCCTCATTCACATAGCAAACAAAATATTTGATCCTCCCGGGATTCGAAGCCAGTACATCATATTAAATAACACTCCGTTCTTAACATTAATCATCAATTACAAACCCCAATGCACATGAATAAACTAATGAAAACATATGTTCCTCCCGGGATTCGAACTCGGGACATCACACCCAGAACATAAGCATCTAAACCATTACACTACCAACACAGTTAATATACCACATTATGATAAAACTCCGTACAGATGACCTGGGTCCATGACTCTATGAATATGCATAGCCTACACTACGTGATTTTAAGTATGGAAGGAAAATGAGTATGATTGAAGTAAAAGTTTTATTTATTATGCAGTCGTTATAATTATTATAATAATAATGTATACACCACTATTGTCCAACACCATATGGCACCACAGACACTTTAGACTTGCGGGCGCCTCTGGCACCCAGGCCTGTGGAGGCAGCAAATCCTTCAGTTCACACCAGACTCTCACATAACCAACCAGCGTCTCGGCGCTCCTGTACTCAACCCTAGCCAATAAAGGATTGAAGAGTACTGGTGTTATATCTCCATTCATCTTTATTATATGGCGCAGTGTATATCAGTATCTGAACCTACATGGAGAACCTGCACTACCTAGCTGAGGCTTCAGCTGCTGTGGAAGCCGGCTTGCCGCCATGCGGTCCTTACCCGGCTACATCTACCTCCCAACCGGTCGAGCCTTCATTGCCCGATGCCCTGTCTCCATACCCATCCATCATCTACTTGAATGAAAGGATCGACGCCCTCCAATCGAGTATCGCCACCTTTCTACAGCATCACCAGGACCAGCAGCATCTACAACTACAACATCGCCCCGCGACAGCTCCACCACCGCCCCGCCAGGATCTCCAGCCCCGCCAGCCTCTACAACATCAGCCCCAGGCCAGTAATGTTACCCACCAGGCTGACCCATTCTTTGCCTCACACCCCACCAGTGATACACTTATTCATCCCTCTACACAGACACCCACACCTCACACATCTCCCCATGTCTCAGTGCCCCACCATATGCCAGTTACCCATGTCTCAGTGCCCCACCATATGCCAGTTATTCCCCACATGTTTTTATTACATATGAACATGACCAATCCCCTTACCCACCCTCTCAAGAGCGAACATCCCACACCCTCCCCAACTGACGGCCAGGCCCACACTGGTGTCGGTAGCGACGGTCGGTATTACGGCGGCCATTATGCCCCCCCTGGCTATGTCATACGTATTACGGAGGCCACTTTGGACTGTGGCTTTACCTGCCCCTGTTGCCACACTGATGTCTCTGACGAACACATACGGGACCAAGTGACCATCGGGATTAGTGATTCGTCCCTTCAGCAAGATGTTTTAACTAAAGACCGCACCCTACCTACCTTACAAGATGTTATCAACTACTGTGTGGGGTTCGAATCTGCGGCACTCGATTAGACGGCAATGCAACCGGGGGTACATGCTGTGAAATCACCATACCAGCGTCTCAAGAGTACTTACCCACGCCCCGCCCCTATCCAGCCCCCCGCCCAACCCACTCAGCCCCCGTCGCCCGCCCCACCACCTCCCACGTCGGCCCCACTTCATCTCCCACACGTTGCTCCGGGTGTGGCCTATCTTCACATTCACAAGCCCAACGATCTTCGAAGTGTCCTGCATGGGGCAAGACCTGCACGGCGTGTAATAAACCTAACCACTTTGCCAAGGTTTGTAAATCCACCTCTTCCCAGTGCAGTGGGTGCGGCCTATCCACACACTCTCGAGCCGAACGCCCATCCAAATGCCCTGCTTGGGGCAAGACCTGCCCGTCGTGCAACAAACTCAACCATTACTCCACAATTTGTCACTCCACGCCCTCACCTTTATCCGCGGCTGTTATCATTGGTACTATCAAACAGGCTGTTAACAAACCACCACCCGCACGGCTCCCCTCCTTGCCCATTACCATTTCTACTACCATGTCGCCCCACTCTCACCCCACCAGCGTCACGGCCCACCCTGACACGGGCGCCCAAGTATCTGTGGCTGGTTTGCAATTACTACGGGCACTGGGCCTCCAACGCCACCACCTACAGCCTACTCACCAACGGATCACGGCCGTGGGGGGTCACACTCTCCAGGTCCTGGGTTATATGCCGACTACCATTACCGCCACCGACGTTGCCGGCACCCCCTACACTACTGATGATGATATTTTTATTATTCAGGCACAGTCACCGTTATTTATTAGCATTTCAGCTTGTAGGGCACTACATATCATCCCTCCCGACTTCCCCACACCTACCCCCTGCATGGCCGCCCACACAGCCCAAACACCACCCACCTTGACCAGGACCCCTCCACCACACCGGCCCACTTCCCTCCCCTTCCCACCTAACGACCTGCACCTGTCTGACCTTCGTGACTGGTTCTTGTCACAGTTTGCATCTTCAGCATTTAACACCACCAGCGGCCCACTCCCCACGATGTCTGGCCCTCCCATGCACATCCACATCAAGCCTGGCGCATCTCCACGTGCCGTGCACACCCCTGCCCCTATACCACATGATTGGAAGGCCCAGGTCAAAGCAGATCTCGACAGGGACGTCGCACTGGGCATTATTGAGCCTGTCCCCATCGGTACCCCTACTACCTGGTGTTCTAGGATGGTGGTGGTCGCCAAGAAAACTGGACAACCCCGCCGTACAGTTGACCTGCAGGCACTCAACCACGCCTGCCTTCGGGAGACACATCACACCCCGAGCCCATTCAACTTGGCCCAATCCATCCCTGCAGGCACTCGTAAGACGGTCCTAGACGCCTGGAATGGATACCATGCTGTTCTACTCGACGAATCCAGCAGGGAGGCTACGACTTTTATCACGGAATTTGGCCGTTACAGGTATATCAGGGCCCCTCAAGGTTACTTGGCAGCTGGCGACGCCTATACCCGACGCTTCGACGCAATCATACAGGCTGTCCCTCGTAAGGTGAAGTGTGTCGACGACTCCCTTTTGTGGGACTCTTCAGTCGAGGAGGCATTTTGGCACACTTTTGATTACCTGGCCCTCTGTGCAACCAACGGTGTCACTTTCAACCCTGACAAGTTTACCTTCGCCGCCCCTTCAGTTGACGTCGCCGGACTCACCATCACAGACACTGGAATTAAGCCATGCACGTCCATGATTAAGGCCATCCGTGACTTTCCCACGCCCACAGACATCACGGGAGCCCGGTCGTGGTTTGGTCTCGTTGAACAGGTCGCCTGGGCCTTCAGCATCAAACCGGAAATGGCGCCCTTCCGGGAACTTGTGCAGTCCAAAACCCCCTTCCACTGGGATGAGGCACTCGACCGTACCTTTGCCACATCTAAGGACCACATCACACACCTGGTTGAGGAAGGGGTCTGCTCCTTCGAGATCGGCAGACCCACGTGCCTCGCCACAGACTGGAGCAAAACCGGCCTGGGCTTCCTCCTACTCCAACAACATTGTTCCTGCCCCACCGCATCTGCCCCCACCTGTTGCAAGGTCGGTTGGAAACTTATCTTCGCCGGCTCCCGTTTTACCACACCTGCGGAGTCCCACTACGCACCCGTCGAAGGCGAGGCTTTAGCAGTGGCTGACGCCCTTGACAGATGCAGAATGTTTGCCCTGGGCTGCCCTGACCTCGTCGTCGTCGTGGACCACAGACCTCTACTGCACATCCTTAATGACCGGTCCCTTGACAACATACCAAACCCTCGCCTGTTCAAGATTAAGGAACGTACCCTACGATACCAGTTCATCATTCAACATACGCCTGGCAAATGGCACCGCGGCCCTGACGCTGTCTCCCGCTACCCGACCAGGCCCTCCGCGGACGCCCATGATGTGCATAGTGCGGCCGCCAGCGAGTTCGATATCCACTCAGTTGCCTTGGCCTCCCTCACCATGCTCGCCGCCATACCTGACCCAGTTGTATCATGGTCTGACCTTAAATCTGCCGGCCAACAAGACAGCGAGTATACCTCCCTTCTTCAGACCATCCCCGAGGGCTTCCCGGACTCCAGAGAGGCGACCGCCCCACAACTACGACAGTTCTTGGGTGTTAGAGACCGCCTCACTTCCGTCGACGGGGTAGCCCTCATGGATCAACGACCAGTCATCCCCCATCATCTTCGGTCCAGAGTTCTCGAGGCCCTTCACTCAGCTCATCAGGGTATGACTGGCATGAAGGCCCGTGCACGTGCGAGTGTTTACTGGCCAGGTATTGACAAGGCCCTACGCAACTGCCTAGATACCTGCCACAACTGCCGCGCCCACGCCCCGTCCCAGCCGAAAGAGCCACTCATGTCATCTGACCCACCCCAATGGCCATACGACCAGGTAGCCGCCGATTTTTTTCAGCACCAGGGCAAACACTACCTGGTCTACGTCGATCGCTTCTCCAGCAATGTCCACATCTTCTACCTGCCACCAGGTAAATGTGATGCTCACCACCTCATCTCGGCGTGCCGTACCCTCTTCACCCACTACGGAGCACCCCGGGTACTGGCGAGCGATGGTGGGCCCCAGTTCACAGCCGGGGACTTCCAAGAATTCCTTGCACATTGGGGTGTGTCACAGCGGGTCAGCTCTGCGTTCTACCCTCAGTCTAATGGCCGCGCCGAGCTGGCTGTTAAAGCAGCCCGCCGCATCATCGCGGACTGTACATCCCCCACTGGCTCTCTAGACAACAACGCCGCAGCCCGCGCCCTCCTCCAATACAGGAACACACCCCTCTCGACCATTGACAAGTCACCAGCTCAACTTCTCTTCGGCAGGACCCTACGGGACCACGTCCCCTGCAATCCTGCACTTCTCCACCTCCACCCCCACTGGCTTCTCTCGGCCGAAGCTCGTGAGGCAGCCCTTTTTCACCGTAACGCTGCCCTAGCCACATACTATAATGCTTCAGCCCGGCCTTTATCACCACTCCACGTCGGTGACCGGGTCTCCGTCCAGAACCAGGGGGGCAACAACCCGACACGGTGGAACAAGACTGGCACTGACGTGGAGGTGCATCCACACCGCCAGTATACCATCCGGGTGGATGGGTCGGGGCGAGCCACACTCCGCAACCGCCGCTTCCTACGACAGCTTCGTCTACCGCCCTCCACTCAACCTACACCGCCCGACTCCACCATCGCCTCGTCGGATGCCAATAGGGGGGGGGAGATATAATAATAATGTATACACCACTATTGTCCAACACCATATGGCACCACAGACACTTTAGACTTGCGGGCGCCTCTGGCACCCAGGCCTGTGGAGGCAGCAAGTCCTTCAGTTCACACCAGACTCTCACATAACCAACCAGCGTCTCGGCGCTCCTGTACTCAACCCTAGCCAATAAAGGATTGAAGAGTACTGGTGTTATATCTCCATTCATCTTTATTATAATTATATTATGATCAAACAACGATTTTATAGCAACTTAATCTTGAAAATCAACTATAGCCTACTAAGGTTTTATTACATACATATACTCACTGAGTGGAGACAAGCACATGTGGCCAACTATACGTCAACATTGTATGTATGTATGTATGTATGTATATACACAGGCACATAACCCATAGCTGGGGTTGGCCAACTCGAGACAGAGCCAGAACAGGAACAACACTACAAAACAATAAAACACATAATATATATTCACACACATCTAGGTCACCCTGGAGAAGACCCAGAGACCCTGGATCACTAGGGGCCTCCAGCATTTGCCCGGCCCCAGACCTCCCGGAGAGGTTCCGGTCTCAGCAGGCAGACACACAGCGGAGCACACCACAATGCCCGCCCACCTAACATCCAGGCACGACCCTTTATATATTCCGGCTCACCGGGCCAGGCGCCTGACGGACTACTATCTAGTCTAACTGGCGCCCGACCCCCTCTCTCAACGACCGCGTTATCACTCATCTATTCACAGCCTTCTCCATTAATTCCTATTTATTACCACTTCTCTTTGCCTGTTTTACAATTATTTCTCTATCTTCAAACGCTTGTACTACACATTCTCTCCATCTCAACGGAGGTCTTCCTACCCCTCTACCTCCCCTTGTATCTGACTCATATACTCCCATTCGCTCAACATGTCCATACCAGCACAGCACCCTTCTGTCCACTCAGGCCGACATCAGTTCCTGCTGTCCCACTCTCCTAAGTACCTTTTCATTCTTCAATCTGTCACTCCACATATACTCCTCAAGCAGCTCATTTTCACCACATCCAGCTTACTTATCTCTTTTGCCTTCATAGCCCATGTCTCAGCCCCATACATCACTGTTGGTAAAACTATCCCTTGATACATTGCACTTTTAGCTTTCATTCCGAGATTTCTCACCTTCCACATACTTCCCATTGCTCCAAATAAAATACTCTCTATTTACCTCCATGTCCACACCTGTGTCCTTGCTTATATTCAAAACACTACTTGTTCCAGTATTTCCCCATCTAGCCGCACATCTAGATTCATTCTACGAGCACCTCTATTATACATCATCACTTTACCTTTTATTGACGTTCACCCTCGGCTTCCTCCTACCACATTCCATACCAAACTCTTTGACTACTAGCTGCAGTTTCTCAAAATGGTAAAACTAGAAATACAAACAACACTCACTCAGTAGACTTCAAGTTGCAGGATTTTCAGGATCGATCGCGTGACACCCACCTGTGGAATAAATGGTTCCGTAATTAAGAGACGAATATTTCACCAAAACTAAACAGTATAAACATTTGAGAATGTTTGACTACTTGCCTAGGTATTATGGGTGATTTAAGGGTTTTGGAAGATATGATAACGGTTACCTCCACCTTAATATATTCTCTCTCTCTCTCTCTCTCTCAAATTATTCATCTCCGTGCCTCCCTTTCTCTTTCTCTCTCTCTTCCGTCTTCCCGTCAGCTTTCCCATCCACTATCACCGTCTATAGCACTTAAACCATTAACCTTTCTCCTCACTTCCTCTCCCCTTTTTCTGTCTCTCCCTCTCTCTTTTCTGTATTCTTGGCTTCCTTTCTTCCTCTTCTCCCTCTCTCTCTCTGTCTCTCCTTTCTTTGCCTTATCTAATTCGTTATTTTGTTTTCTTTGCTCCCTTTCCCCTTGTTTCATCCTCCTTGTATTTAACGTATTCTTGGCTTCCTTTTCTGTCTCTTATCACTCGCCTCTCTTTTCTTTCTTTCCTTCTCTTATCATCTCTGTATTATTTATTGATCTTTTCCTTATCCCCTTTCACCCTAAACCCTCTTCCTGTCTTTAATATATTTTTTACTTTTATTTCCTTTCGTCCTCTTCTCTCTTTCTCCTCTCTTTTCCTTTAACACTGGTCTGTATTCGGTATTATTGACTTCTTTTTTTCCTTACTCCCTTTTCCCTCTTCCTGTCTTTAATATATTTTTGACTTCCCTTTCCTTTCGTCATCTTCTCTCGTCTCCTTCTTTGGTATCCCTTTTCCTTCCACTTTCCCTTGCTATCTCTACTAGAATTAAGTTCTGGCCACATCGCTTGGATCATAAGGTATGTGTGGCCAGTGTATCTATGTAAATCCTCTTAGCTCTTTTCCTTTTGTACTTTTCTTATAATTATATATTATTGACATCTGTAATATTTTAATTTTTTACGTTTTTTATTTTATTCAACTCACTTTGCCTTTATTTTCTTGGGTTTCTGTCTTCTTTCGTTACCTTTTTATTTTATTTTATTTCAATGTATCTTTCCTCTACTACTCTCATTGTTTATATAATCTCTCTCTCTCTCTCTCTTTCTCTCTCTCTCTCTCTCTCTCTCTCTCTCTCTCTCTCTCTCTCTCTCTCTCTCTCTCTCTCAACAAGATACACAGACAAGTGCCCCTTTTCCTAGACACACTCCTCTTGACAAAGTTTCGTGAAGGATAAATATTTATATAAAACACACACACATATCCCACACTATGTGAGAACTTTCCTAAGCAGAAAAATTAGTTGACATGAGATGACATAAATAGAGGATAGGTGAAACAAGCAACGTTTGTTATCCTGTTTGTATGTATGTATTCTATATACTCAGCCACATACCCCATAGCTAGGGGTGGCCGACTCGAAACAGAGCCCATATAGAAATTTAATTTAAAGTTCTTATTCTTAGTGTTCGTGACCACTTTCGCGTTCCCTTTGACTTGTCTACTAGGTGAACTTTACAATGGGAGGTGGATTTCTAGCCTCCCGCCCCCGAATTAGGAAAACTAGTACAGTAAGAGAGACAGACTTTGATCATAATAATGCCTAAAAACGTTGACATGACTTGTATTACCACTATATATATATATATATATAAATATGTTTCTAATCTCTCAGTGGGGCTCGTACCGCCGACCGTCAGGACGATAGCCAGCGCTTTAATGAACTACACCGTCTGCCGTGGTGTAGTTGATTAAAGCGCTGGCTATCGTCCTGACGGTCGGCGGTTCTGCCGTGGTGTAGTTGATTAAAGCGCTGTATCGTCCTGACGGTAGGGGTTCTCGAACCCCAACTGAGAAAATTTTCGATTATTTGGGAAAACATTCAAAACCCATATTGTAAAAACTATTTTCCTGTCAACGTTTGGTTATTTTTGTGGCTACATATACTAGTTGGGAAAAATAAAAAAGTAATATTAAAAGGGTTGAATAACTGATGTAAAGTTATCTATTTTTTGTTTTTTTTTTTACGGTGGAAAAAAAAAACCTTATGGTTACGCCAGATCCACCAAACAACTAAAACAACAGATGCGGCGAAACTTAAAATTTTTTTTTTGGTAAAGGGCTTGTTCGCTAGCCATGTAACTTTTACCACCCCTCTGAACGTTTACAGTAGAAATTTTTGTCAAAAACTGTTTAAATTTACCCTCCAGAGCTTTTTGGATATTTTTTTCTCCAAAACTTCCTCAACAAAATATTGTAATATTTCTTCATACGCAGGGCCAAACACCACCAAAAAAACAAAACAAACAAAAACACCAGTATTACGTTAACATGACAAAAAACGTAATAGAAAAGTGCCAAAAGCAAAAACACATACAATAGGTGGGAAAAAAAAGTTTCTTCCCTATGCAGAAACAGATTTAATCACTCAGGGAATACCAAGGGATTCTTCATATTGATTTAATTTGTGGCCTAAATCCTATAAAAGAAAAAAGTACACGTACTACAAGGGGCCATGCAGAACCCCTGGAAAAACAAACAAGAACAAACTTCTGAAGAAGTCTGATGCTCAATAAGATGCTTCGTAATCTTAAACATAAAAGGCAGGAGGCAGACACACTATATAAAGGCAGGACACACCACACGTGTAAATGGAATACACTAAAAGATAGGACATATAATGTTTACTGACACGAGAATACTATAAATGCGCAACGGTAGCAATGCTCGACACTAAAAGAAGTACTTCCTCATCAACGAAACAGTCTTCTATGGTTGTGCAACTCAACAACAACCTAGACTAATAAATGCTGTGAATAATAATGCATACATATCAAAGAGCTTATATTAAATACTAATAAGTGTCTACTTGATTAATAATATCTAGCTGGAATACTCTAGGTAAGGAACTGTGGTTGAGCAAGACAGGCTCGTAGCCTAGCGATGTCCTTAAGACTGCATCCTTTAAGTTACGTTAATTGACTAGGGTGCTCTCTTGATAGATCCAGATCACAAGTATCTGGTTCTATCATGGCGACCCTCTACAGACAAGCAAAGAGGCAGCAAAGTGTGGAACTGGAACAGGCCAAAACCCTCAGTCAACACAATGCTGCACTCGTAAAGGACGCAAGCGAAAAGACAACACAGGCTACCACAGGACCGGTCGAAGTTGGGTAGGTATAAGCAACCCATACACACATCGGAGACAATGACTACAGTTACCTTATCCCAGTCTAGCATTAATAAAAGAGCAGAAACACTAAATCAATAATGGAGACACACTAAGTTCTTAACCTATACTAACTAAGAACCCTCAAAACCTATTCTAAGTACATGTAAATATCTCAGAGGACGGCGCATACAATACAATGGGCCGGCTATGGAAACCGTATGCAGAACCCAAGGGGACAAGTAATTGAATAAAGGTGAGAAGCAATGGAAAAGAAGAAGGTCAGAGAGAGAGACAGTGGTAAAGGGGGTGATCGGGAGAGAGCATGCAAAGGGATGTTAGAAGCATGCGCGCCAAGCCTGTCCTGAGAAGAACAGCTCCTGTGGACCCTCATACAGGAGGCAAGTCACACAGGAGCACACAAAGGCGCGATGGTCGGCCAATCACGGGCCGATACGTCACAAGGCAGCAGGCCCCTAGGATGTGCCAGGAACCGCCAGCCAATCAAAGGTGCAGGAAAGCCCGCGCGCGGGCGGGAAAACTCCTCCGAGCGAGGGAGGCAGCAACATACATACACACGCACATACTACCACCACGCTGCCTCTATCGCTCTTTCTCCTTAACTTTACACCATGCATCTTATATTCTACTAATGATATAAAATACTTCCCGTTGTCACAGACGAAAACAAAGACCACCACTTGACTGTCTGTGACAATGCGAGCACAAGGAAAGAAAGAACAACATTCTCGGATAACTGTAGCCCATTTCGATGTCCCTGGCGAGCGCTAGTGGCTAACGAGAGGCGATTCTGCCCACGCTGGTAGACGTCACACCCCGCCCAAGATATAGGACGCTCAACATTAGGCGAGCACCATATCTGACAAGGCAGAATGCCGACAAGACCCGCCACACCTAGCCACTCCACCAGAAGTGAAATGCAAAGCTCAATTCTTACATAAAACAACATATTAGCATAAATAAAATCTTATAACCCCTCCCAAACATAATAGTATAATTTTAGCCTGCTATGCTCCCTGAGCGAGCTTCACAGAGCCCAGCCTAGTAAGTGTAAGACAGGTTCAACTTAGGAGTTTAGCTATAACATTGGCAAATTATAATTAACTATCAAAAAGAAAGAGTTTTTATGTGATTTTTTATTTAATTTTAATGTTGTTTTTGACGGCTGCTCTACAGGGGCAAGCCTGATTTTACTCCACTCAAACCCACACACCTGTGGTGATCTACGCCGGATCCTCCACCCTCGACAAACAGTCTGCAATCACATTCTCACAACCGGCAATATAGCGAATGTCTAGATTGTATTCTTGCAACATGAGTGACCAACGTGTCAGCCTCATATTCCGGTTGTGGAATTGGTTCAGAAATTTAAGAGGGTGGTGGTCGGTATAAATCACCACGACTGGCCCGTAGGCAGGAACATATACTTCAAAAGTGCCTGAGCGCCAACACTATTGCCACCACAGAGTAGTTTTTCTGAGCTGAATTAAACTTCTTGGAAAAGAAACTGGCTGGATGCTCCAAACCTTCCTCGTCTGTTTGCATTAAGACGGCACCAGCCCTTACACCGCTGGCATCTGTTGCCAGCTGGAATGGTCTTTCAAAGTCAGGGGCCCTGAGGATTGGGTGAGTGCATAGTAGGTGCTTGACCAGCGAAAAAGCCCTTTCACACTCAGGTGCCCACTTGAACTTTTTGTCTTTTGCTAGTAAATCTGTCAGAGGAGCTAACACCGTAGAAAAACCCTGAATGAAACGGCGATAGTAACCGATCATGCCCAAACATCTCATGTTCTGCCGCTTGGTGGACGGCCTGGGGAACTGATTAATAGCCTGTATCTTGTTTTGGGGGGGGGCACACCTGGCCTAACCCGACCACAAACCCAAGATACTGTACAGTTGCCTGGACAAAGTCACACTTGCCCAGATTGACCACCAAGCTGGCCTCACTGAGCTTCCGAAACAAGGCTTCTATGTGCTCACAGTGACTCTCAAAGTTGTCATCGTAGATTATAACGTCATCTAGGTAGACAGTGCAGTTAGGGATGTCAGCTACTAACTCGTTCATAAGACTCTGGAAGGTTGCTGGGGCATTTTTAAGGCCATACGGCATCACATTGCAACGGTAGGTGTTCCCATCAACCACAAACCTGCATACCCCCTTCGCCCGCTCAGACAAGGGCACCTGCCAGTGGCCTTTCACTAGGTCTACCTTAGTTAGAAACTGTGCCTTACCAATCTTGTCTACACTATCGTCAACATGGGGAAGGGTATAAGCATTGGTGGGAGTCAACCCGTTCAATCTCCGAAAGTCAATGCAGAAGCGAACCTTCCCGTCAGGCTTGGGCTGCAGAGTGACAGGAGATGGCCACCTAACTGCCCCCTTCTCAATCAACCCCCGTTCCAACATATACTCTAACTCCACTCTGAGGGCTGGGAGTTTAATGGGTGGAATTCTGTAGGGTACTGATTTAAAGGGGGGGTGATCTCCCACGTCCACGTCATGCACCACTCGAGTTGTGAGGCCTGAATGCTCTGCAAACACAGGTGGGGTATGAAGCAAGCAGGCGCTGCACGGCTACACGCTGTTGTTCAGGCAGGTGCACTAGAGCATCGTCAGCCACCTGTCTGGAGTTCCCCGCCCACTGGTGAGCAGAGACATGACACTCCCAGTTATCTTCCACCTCAGCTTCACTGTCCCTCACTCCTTCTCCACCATGACGGCTGCAGGTCAACACAGGGACAGCGAGAGGCTCAGGGGGGCGCCTCACAAACTCTTTTACCAGATTCACATGGCACAGCTGATTCTTTTTACGCCTATCTGGAGTAGCCACAAGATAGTCTAGGTCAGATATCTTCTTTACCACCTTATAAGGACCAGCATACTTAGCAGACAACGGATGACCTGGCAGAGGTAACAAAATCAACACCTCCTGCCCCATCTTAAACTCCCGGAGTTTTGTCTTCTCGTCGTACCTGTCCTTCATCAGTGCTTGCGACCCTACCTACTTCCTACCTGCCAATTCTAGGCTTCTCAGCATTCTCTCTCTGCTCTCGAGGACATACATTAACATGGAACATGGTTTTGCTGTGCCCTCCCAGATTTCTCTAACCATGTTGAGGGGGCCTCTGACCTGATGTCCGAAGACTAACTCATTGGGACTGAACCCGAGGCTTTCACCAGGTACCTCCCGAGCAGCGAATAAAACATAGGGCAACCCAAGATCCCAATCCTTGCCATTTTCAACACAGTAACAACGCAGCATGCTCTTCATAGTAGAGTGCCACCTCTCCAACACCCCTTGGCTCTCTGGGTGATAGGCTGAAGAGACAACTGTACTGATACCATGCTGCTGCATGGTCTGTTTGAAAAGGTTAGAAGTCAAATTGGACCCTTGGTCTGACTGCAATTCCTGCGGGTACCCGTACCTAGAACAGTTCAATAGCAAGTTACGAACAACAGTCTTAGCAGTACCATTTCGCATGGGGTATGCATCCGGATAACGAGTGGCAACATCCATGATTGTGAGGAGGTACTTGTTGCCTGCATTAGTAGGGGGTAGAGGGCCAACCATGTCGATTATGACCTTACTGAATGGTGGCCCGATTACAGGAATAGAGTGTAACGGAGCCTTGGGAATACATTGGTTTGGTTTACTTACTGTCTGGCAGGTACTGCACATTGCCACCCATGACTCAACATGTGCCTTCATACCTGGCCACCAAAACATTTTCGCCAAGTCTGCTACCGTCTTACGTACACCCAAATGCCCTGCCAACGGTACATCATGTGCCAACCTCAGTAGGCGATCACGGCACACACTAGGCACTACCAACTGGTCAACCACTCTCGACCCACCCTCCCAACTCAGTCTGGGATCTAGAAAACGCCTGTACAAAATACCCTCCACACGAAAGAAGTCCCCCGCCTTTGCATCCCCGTCCTCCTCAAGTTCCACTGCACCGTTACTACACTTCTGAAGCTCAGGATCACCTAGCTGCAGCCGACATATATCCGAAGGAGCCAATTTATCGAGATGCTCCCGGAGCAATTATGGCCTCCCCCGGTACTGGACTGTTCGATCCTATCTTGCTTTTGTGAGTAGCGGTGCTGTCTCGGAGTTTTCACACGCCCTACCTCCTCAACAAGGGTGACAGGTTCTGGGGCCACTCCGGACCTTAACAATGGTGCTAATACTGAGTCGCCAAGGAGAGCCGCTGGATCAAAACTCTCAAAACTTTTCCCAACTTTAGCTTTCTCCTTTCGACCGTTCCTCCGCTGGTCTAGAGACTGAGGGATAAGCTGTGACACTTTAGATGCACGAGAACGGGTGACAACACACGCCATCTGCTGTAATTGACACCTCTCGACCAACTCCTGCCCCTCCCTACAAACGTCGGCCGCCCTCTCGGCAACGACTAAGGGTGGAACCTCAGAAGTAGGCACCGCAAAGTCGTTGCCGAGAAGAAGGTCGACGCCCTCTACTGGCAGTTTCTCCACGATTCCAACATCCAACTCTCGTGTCACACCTTCAACCTCCAGCTCTACTCGAACCAACGGGTATGACCGTGTAGCATTAATACCCTGCACCACAACTACCCGTGCCGCGTTTATAGGTTTGCCTGTAAAGTTTTTCATCAGAGTCTGGGATGCACCTGTATCACGCAACAACTCCAACCCATGCTTGCAACCAGCCCAACTCACGCAGCCACGCACTCTATGGTCGCAAAAAGCATCACGGACAGGTTTCGAGCCTTCCGGACACTCCTTCACTGGCTGTGCCCCCGCATCTGACATATCACCCCGGGTAAATGCAGAAGACCTCAGAGACACCCCAACGTTGCTAGCCAAAGACACGACTGCTGTAGATTGGTTACTAGGGCAGGAACGTGCAAAATGCCCCTTTTTATGACACTTAAAACACTCTACTTCACCCTTGGACTTCCTCTGAGGTGTGGAAGGGCCCTGACCTTTCTTAAACGGGACGGTTTTAGGTTTGTGATCAAAATTGGTATCATTGCTCTTGCTTTTGTTATTAAATGTGGTATCACTGACTCGGGGGGGGGGGGGGGGGGGGGGGGGGTGGGGTGTTGTGCCCCTTGTTAACTGCATCTGCAACTGCGTTGTGCAGACCCGCACCCACGGATCAGTGATAATCTCAGGTCAGCCATCTCAGCTGCCTCTTGTAGAGTTTTAGGACGTTTCTCTTTGAGGTTTAAAGTCAGGTCGCCGCCTGTGCATTTGAAAAATTGCTTTAGAAGGACTAACTGCTCAAGCTCTCCAAACGTTGTCACCTTCTCTGACCTCAGCCAATTTCTCAAAGCATCAGACAGTTCCCGGGCATGTTCTAGAAAAGTGCACTCACGACCCTTCGTAACACCCCGAAACTTCAACCTCTGGTTGTAACTCGTATGCCCGCAGAACAGCTTCCTTCAATACCTCATAATCGATGCAAGACTCCAAGGGCAACGCATCATATGCCTTGAGTCCTTTGCCAAACAACCTAGAGGAAACAAGGGCTGCCCACTTAACCTCGGGCCATTGGTGCTCCCGGCACTTCTTCTCAAAACGCAGGAAAAACTCGGTGACACCCGACCCGTCAAATGCAGGGACTAACTTAAGAAGGTGCGATAAAGACTGATCAAGACCTCGATTCCCAGAACCGAGACGCTGCCCTGTCGACTCCACCCGAGACTTCTCAAGCTCTATGTCTGTACAGTACATGGCCTTTATCTCCTCAGCCTGAATCCTGAGCTCAGGCTCTCGCTGCCGTTGCTCGAGCTCAGCCTCACGTATGGCCTTTCTCTCCTCAGCCTCAGCTTCCTGCTCCTGCTGCTTAGCCATCTTAGCCATCTCAAGCTGGAAGATCATATCTGGAGTTAAACCTTGAGGAGGAGGAGATGCAACAATTGGAGACCCACCCCGTGATCCACCCAGGGGCAAACCACGCTGCCAGTGACTATCGGCTTGCTGGAACGTGCCCGGCTCCGGAGCCCGAGGGGGCTCCATGGTAGGAGTCGAGTGGAATGGGGGCTGGGCCGAAGGTGCCCCAGCTCCCGCTCCACCCGAAGCCCCACGCACCCCACCGAGCACACAGGCCACCAGGTCACTTCTCGTCATGCTGCTAGTTCCAACATGTCCCATGACCGTGGCCAAACACTGGCGACCATACCGATCAATCCCCGACACCCGGTCAACAGTAATAGGCATCTCCAGAAACTCCCTTGCATCCTCCTCACTAGTTACTACTCTAATGCCTTCTAACAAACCCCGCTGCTGCACCTCAGAGTCTGCTTCCCGTACTGTGTCCTCACTGTGCATTGATCCGTCGTTCGACATAGTGTCCACCGAAAATTCTCAACGTTTATAAAAAAAAAAAGTACCTAAACTCTCATGTAGCACTATTCGCTCAAAAAAAATGCTTGAAGACAACTCAAGTCCTATACTATGTTGCCAAAAAAAAAAATCTGTGTCCAAAATATTCCTCAAAAACAAATGTCCAAAAATCCTGCAATTATTTCTTAGTTCATTTGGTATGACGCCTAAGATAAGATACTAGGCAAGGTCGCCATTTGTTACGACCGGGGCTACGAATAAAACAAGGGCACTTAAAGATTGGATTAGTAATAGGGCACTATGCAACAACGGTATGCTAGATCCAAACCCTCAAACTTATATGCCGGCGAACAAAAACACCTATACCCTCCAGAGTTAATCTGCGATAACGGGGTATCCTTAACTGGGCATAAATGTACTCTACTTCAGGCTAACCCACACTGGTATAGCCTGATAACAAACAAGATGCAAGTTACGTTAAAATGCATGAAAAGGAATCTATGGAAAGATCAATTAAATCACTGCAAGATGTAATACAATAAAAAGATGCTTCAATATAGTTACTCTAAACAACAATAAACTCTTCACTCCTATCTGAAAGAAAGTGAAGTATAGTCTTACAGCATAGACCTGGAAACTTCTGAAGAAAGTCTGATGCTCATAAGATGCTCGTATCTTAACCCTTATTTAGCGGCGAGCAACATAAGTCGAGTTAAATAAAGCTGGACTATGTGGCGGCGCTCGACATAGGTCGAGTGGCAATTTCAGCACGTAATGTGGCTGAGAGAGAGAGACAAGTGGTGGCAGGAGACTAGCGAGCGTATGACTGCTCCAGACCACCGCGGCGAACCTACTGACACAAATCTCAGCTCCCTCCTCCCTCTCTCACTCGCTACATACTCAATTATGTACTGAAAGTACCGAATTACCTGCTTTTTGCACTCGCGTTGCACGGTTATTGCAAGAAAACTATCCATCATACAAGGATCGTTATGGTGTCATTCGAAAGCTCTGTTTATGCCCTTTCAGGGATAGGTACTTGTTTTACGTTCTGGGTCTTATTTAGGCATGAAAATGATCACGTAAACAGCCCTATTTTGGCTAAAAACACCCCGCTGTGCGGTACACATAAATAAACCGCATAGGCCGCTCGTAAGGTGTTAAACTATATAAAGGCAGGAGGCAGGACACCACACGTGTAAATGGAATACACTAAAAGATAGGACATATAATGTTAACTGACACGAGAATACTATGAATGCGCAACGGTAGCAATGCTCGACACTAAAAGAAGTACTTCCTCATCAACGAAACAGTCTGTTATGGTTGTGCAACTCGACAATAACCTAGACTAATAAATGCTGTGAATAATAATGCGTACATATCAAAGAGCATATATTAAATGCTAATAAGTGTCTACTCGATTAATAATGTTTAGCTGGAATACTCTAGGTAAGGAACTGTGGTTGAGCAAGACAGGTTCGTAGCCTAGCGATGTCCTTAAGACTGCATCCTTTAAGTTACGTTAATTGACTAGGGTGCTCTCTTGATAGATCCAGATCACAAGTATCTGGTTCTATCCTGGCGACCCTCTAAAGACAAGCAAAGAGGCAGCAAAGTGTGGAACTGGAACAGGCCAAAACCCTCAGTCAACAAAATGCTGCACTCGTAAATTACGCAAGCGAAAAGAAAACACAGGCTACCACAGGGCCGGTCGAAGTCGTGTAGGTATAAGCAAACCATACACACATCGGAGACAACGACTACAGTTACCTTATCCCAGTCTAGCATTAAATAAAAGAGCAGAAACACTAAATCAATAATGGAGACACACTAAGTTCTTAACCTATACTAACTAAGAACCCTCAAAACCTATTCTAAGTACATGTAAATATCTCAGAGGACGGCGCATACAATACAATGGGCCGGCTATGGAAACCGTATGCAGAACCCAAGGGGACAAGTAATTGAATAAAGGTGAGAAGCAATGGAAAAGAAGAAGGTCAGAGAGAGAGACAGTGGTAAAGGGGGTGATCGGGAGAGAGTTGCAAAGGGATGTTAGAAGCATGCGCACCAAGCCTCTCCTGAGGAGAACAGCTCCTGTGGACCCTCATACAGGAGGCAAGTCACACAGGAGCCCACAAAGGCGCGATGGTCGGCCAATCACGGGCCGATACGTCACAAGGCAGCAGGCCCCTAGGACGCGCGAGGAACCGCCAGCCAATCAAAGGCGCGGGAAAGCCCGCGCGCGGGCGGGAAAACTCCTCCGAGCGAGGGAGGCAGCAACATACATACACACGCACATACTACCACCACGCTGCCTCTATCGCTCTTTCTCCTTAACCTTACACCATGCATCTTATATTCTACTAAGGATATAAAATACTTCCCGTTGTCACAGACGAAAACAAATACCACCACTGGACTGTCTGTGACAATGCGAGCACAAGGAAAGAAAGAACAACATTCTCGGATAACTGTAGCCCATTTCGATGTCCCTGGCGAGCGCTAGTGGCTAACAAGAGGCGATTCTGCCCACGCTGGTAGACGTCATATATATATACAGTATATGAAAGAAATGCCAATTAACACATTATTTTTTTAATATCATTATATTTTACAAACGTCCTTAACATCTAAACACTTACAAAATGGAATGTGTAGGGTTCATAAATAATGAATGATTGCAACTGCCGAGAATCGAACTTGGGACCCAGAACCAGGACGACAGTGCTCTACCACTGTACCATCAAGAAGATTAAAGGTTTAGCACTCACTCTTCGTACATAATCTTGTCGATATATAGGAACATGCATTGAGTGTTACACTAAACCCAACCTCACTATGATAGTCAAATGGAAGTACTTAAACACGTATATACTGTATAGTATTATAAAAATACAGGTCAAGAGGCTGGAGTTCTCGCAGAGAGGCTCCAGTCATGACGTTATTCTTGACTTACAGTGTGCTGGCTTAATAATCCAATAGGGTTGATAGCCTCTGAAGTCCTGCTTTAACTAACTAAAATACTTAAAAAAATGCCACAAGTTCCCATTAAATTGTAAAAAGAAATAGCCTACAATTAGCTAATTGCGTACATTTCACAATCTTCAGAGGATTACTATCAGTTGACAACTCAGAAAACATATGGTTTAGACTCCCCAGATAACTAACAAATTGTGTTTTTGTTGTTGTAAGATTTGTTACCTAAGGTTTCACGGAGCTATGCCATTTATGAAGCCCACCAGTGTCCAGACCAGATGGCTGGAGTAAAGTAGGAAAGAGAGCAATTGGACAGAGGAAGAACAAGTGGAGAAGTGAAAAATACAGTAGAAGACTGAAAGTTCGGTTATCACTATTCATATTTATAATATTGAACTGATCACTTAAGTCAATGTATTACTAACAAATTAGTTAAAATAGGACTTTAAAGGCAATCATCCCTATTGGATTATTAAGCCAGCACACTTTATGTCAAGAATAACGTCAGTTAGTTAAAATAGGACTTCAGAGGCTATCAACCCTGTTGGATTATTAAGCCAGCACGCTGCAAGTCCAGAAAAACGTCAGGACTAGGGCCTCTGTACAAGAACTCAAGTCCCTTTACTAACAATTTGTTTTGTTAAAATAGGACTTCTAAGGCTGTGAACCCTATCGGATTATTAAGCCAGCACACTGTAAGTCAAGAGTAACGTCAGGGCTGGACCTTAACTGCGAGACCTCCAATCCCTTGACTCCCAGTTGTTATCACTATTCATATTTATAATATTGAACTGATCACTTAAGAGTTCTGTTCTATACTAAAGTTGGAACTGACAGCACATTTATAATGCAATTATTATAGTATAGGTTTCTGAAGACAATTTAGTATGATGAATTTGGTTTTGTATGTTTATCAAATGTACTACGACCGTATTATATAGCTGGTAATTAGTCTGCTTTACATCCAGGTCTACAACTCGCAAACGTTGAATTATTTGACACTGAAGACTCTCTCACGCTAAGTGGGTGAGGGGGTGTCTGGAACCCCTTCTCACTCTTGTTTAGCCCCATTAGTTTTGCGATTTTGAGACATTCGCCCAATTAGTTTGGCGATTTTAAGACCTTTTGTGTTATATAGATGTCAATTTTTTCCAGGCGAGCGATAGCAAGCCTGTAATTTTGGAAGAACCGGGCCTTCGGCCGGAACATTATTCTGCCAAAAAATGTACACATTTATCTCGTAGAGGGCCTTGTAAGTATTGTTTAACAACTTGGTGGAGGTCTAGAGAGGAAAGTAAACAAAAATATATGTACATAAATAAATGAATAATCTATCTATCTATCTATTGCCTGACGCCGTGATCCCCGAAGGGGTGGCCACGAACGAACCGCCCCATGCACCTCTGTCCCCAGTCAGTCGACGCCCCTCCCCCCAACCAGCACCGCCTTCGTTCATGTACTTCCTCACTCCATCCTTCCACCTCATATTCGGTCTACCTCTCCCCCTCTGTCCCTCCACCTCGCTCTCGTACACCCTCTTAGTCATTCTCTCGCTTTCCATACGTTCCATATGGCCGAACCATCTCAAGTTGTTCCTTTTCACACTTTCCAGCACATCTACCTCCACACCACACCTCCTTCTTACTTCCTCATTAGTCTGTCTATCCCTCCATGTAACTCCGCACGCACTCCTTAAGTAATTCATTTCCACTGCTCTCACTCTTGGTCTGAGTCTCTCAACCAACGTCCATGCTTCGCTTCCGTAAGTCAGTGTCGGGATTACCACACTGTCATGCAAGGACTTCTTCACTTCCATACTGACCACCCTATTTCTTGTTACTGCTTTTAGCGTTCCTACAACCCTCTTCCCCTGTTGTACCCTCTCCCAAACTTCTTCATCCATAGTCCCATCTTTACTCAACACACTGCCTAGATACTTAAAAGAGTTGACGATCTCCATAGCCTGACCGTTCAGCTTCACCTCACACTCTGTGACTTCACCCCTTTCGAAGACCATAACCTTGCTCTTCCCCGCATTTACCTTCAAATTCCGTTTTTCGCACACTGTTCCAAACTCATTTACCAGACCCTGCAACTCCCATTCATTATCACTCATCAGAACTGTATCATCCGCAAACAGCAGTATAGGTAGCTTCCACTCAATTCCCTCCCTTTTCAGCGATATACCAACATCCACAACACAATTCAGGGTAAAAATCTGATCTACACATCCTCTTCCCTTCCTAAAACCTCCCTGCTCGTAGCAGGGATAATACATTTATAAATAAAAAAAAAAAATAATAATCTAATTATCCCCTTAGCTAATGTATAACAAACGGAACTTGCATTTCAAACATAATATTATCTCTCAATACATACAATCGTGTTAAATCATTCAGTACCAGGGACATCTCTTTCATCATATCCTGGCAACTATTAAACGATATTATTCAGCTTAGAAAGGGCCTATAGCAATAATAAGGTTTCAAACTATCTCAGCCCACCATTTAAAACTACCACAGAGCCTTCCCAAGCTGCATAATATCGTCTTACTATATCTAGAATAATATATAACACACGTTGCTGGTACTCAAAGGGTGAATGGGAGGTCGTTTTTCTAGACCCCCTTCACCCTCATGTTTAGCCCCATTAGTTTTCAGATGTTAAGATGTTTGCCCCATTAGTTTGTCAATTTTAAGAGCTTTCGCCCCATTTCTTATTAAGAGATTTCGTGCTATTTAGACGTCGATTTTTTTTTCTGGCGAACGATAGTGAGCCTGTAATATTGGAAGAATCGGCCGAAAAATGTAAAATTAATCTAGCAGAGGGAGCTAATGGATGTTTTTTTTGTTCATGTTTGATGGAGGTCTAGGGAGAAAACTAAAACAAATCATAAATATATGAAATAATCGACCCAAAAATAAACCCTTCCCCCTTAACCCATACAGTACCGGGGACGTCCTTTTTTATGTTATTCTGGCAACTATTAGACGATTTTATTCAGCTTAGGAAGGACCTCTAGCCATAATAAGGTTTCAAACTATCTCAACCAACCCTTCTACCCCCACAGATCCTTCCTCAGCTGCCTAATATCGTCTAAAAAGAACTACAAGATAAAGATTCCTCTAGTGACTCGTGCCGCCATCCAAGACCGTCACCACGAAATTACAGTGTTGATGTTTACGAGGCGACAGTATGAGAGATACAGACACTGACGGCGAGATGGAAGGAGGGCCCAGATTAAACGACCAGCTTTATTTAGGCAAGGGAATTTAATTGTACTCAGAGTCATATAAAAGAAGTTCCCATGTAAATATAAACACAATGCGAGGACAAGTATGGGCAAGGGAACGCTACAGTGGTCCCGAACCCTAAGAATTGGAAATATATATGTTGTTTCTGTTCGGGCTCTGTCTCAAGTCGCCCACCCCCAGCAACGGGGTATGTGCCTGAGTACATACATACATACATACATACAGTACATACATACATACATTAGCCAGAATACTATGGGAAAACGCGTTAACCGATTCAGTACCGGTGATGTTTCTCTAATTGGATTTCAGCTACATTTAGACAATTTTCAGTATTCGAGAATAGATAATAAGTTGTGGCGTGTGCATAAACCTTGTAACCGTCTTGGTGGTGTAATGGTTAAGGTGTCTACAAATCTGTGTGTGATAATCCGGGTTCGAATCCTGGTGGATCACATATATGCTTTCATTAATTTCATTGGAGGTGTTTGGTGTTGTGGTGAAATTAATAAAAAATAGATTATATGTAACTTTTTGTATAGATATAATAATATGGTAGCTAAAAGGATTGATTGAGTTAGACTGTTACATTTTAAGGAGGGATGGGCCGTTTTTCTAACCCCCCTTCACCCTCGTGTTTAGCCCCATTGGTTTTTTTTTTAAGATTTTAAGACTTTCGGTTCATTAGATTGGCGATGTTAAGACTTTACGCCCTATTTCTTTGTCAATAATAATATCTTTAGTGCCATTTAGGTGTCGATTTTTTCCTGGCGAGCGATAGCGAGCCTTTAATTTTAGGAGTAATCGGCCTTCGGTCGTGATATTATTCTTCCGAAAAATTTACAAATTTATCCTGAAGCGGGATCTAAGGGGTGTTTTTTAAGCTTGATGAAGGTCTAGCGAGGAAACTAACAAAATATATAAATATATAAATAAATAGACTCCCCCCAAAAAAATAAATAACCACTGTCCCCTTAAATTAATGGGGTAGACGTTCTCTCTAACTTTAATAGTTGCCAGAACATAACGAAAAGAACGTCACCGGTACTGAAGGGGTGAATGAGTCAAAGGTAATTTAATTAAGGGGAGGCAGACCGTTTGTTTAGTCTACTAATTCATATATTCATATATTTTTTTAGTTTCCTCCCTAGACTTCCATCAAGCTTAGAAAAACACCCCTTAGACCCCCTTCAAGATAAATTTGTACATTTTTCTCTTAAAATTTTCCTCTTAATTTAAAATTTTCCTCTTAAAATTGCAGGCTCGCTATCGCTCGCCAGGAGAAAATCGACAGCTAAATGGCACGAAAGGTCTTAAAATTGACAACGAAATGGGGCGAAAGGTGTTAAAACCGCCAAAGTAATGGGCCGAACGTCTTATAATCTCAAAACTAGTAGGGCTAAACATTAGGGAGAAGGGGATCCAGTATAACGGTCTGCCTCCCCTCAACTCCTTCTGTACCAGTGACGTCTATTTTCATTTGATTGCAGCTACATTTTGATTATTTTAGGAAAATTTGGAATGATATATGGCAGCTAAACGGATGGATTGAGATAATATTAAGTCTTTTAATTGGTAGACGTCCTACCTATAAGCCGAATAATCGTCTAATATTTGCCAAAAACCTACTGAAAATGACGTCACCGGTACTGAAGGGGTTAATGCGTCAGAGGTAATTTAACTCCTGTACGTACCGGCGACACCCTTTTTAACTTTATTCTGGCTACTATTAGACGATTTTATTCAACTTAGGAAGGACCTCTAGATATGATAGGACTTCAAACTCTCTCAACCAAGCCTTTTAGCTATTCACAGATCCTACCTAATTAGTTAGTTAAAATAGGACTTCAGGGCTATCAACCATATTGGATTATTAAAATAAAAAAAAAATAACAAAAATACTAAATTCGTCCTGAGGGTGCTGGGACTCTGAGGTTGTGGATGGCAATGGTGGGGCTGAGTCGTGTATGAAGGACGACCCTGTAGTCCCCATACGTTGAGAGAAGTACGAAGTTGCAAAATGGGTTAAAATTTCGACCCTCTAAAAAATGTGCCCAATTTTCAAAAAAATCGTTTTGATACCCAAATATACTTGAAATCAAACCAAAATCAACATAGTGCTTCCTACATGCTCTTATTATAATACCAAAGTGCAATAATCGAGATCTGAGTAACATAGATACTACAATATAATATTATATGGAGGTTACTGAAATCATGTCATGAAAAATTCCTTACCCAAAGTATGGCAACATCAGACACACTAACCTGCTGAGCTTGTTGCCTCACCATCTGGCTAAGATACCTATCACTTCCAGATCAATATCTCAAGTCACAATATCACTAGTGTCCACTTTTCGATATAAGTATATGTCACTACCTATGTAAGGCTGTTGCAGATTTGCAACGGATATATCCTGTTTGAACCTGTTCTCATGTTGCTGGGTGAGCAGCACTTCCACACCCGACTGAGGCCTACAGCACACTGACTGCCTGCAGGCCGATAACTGAGAATATGGCCATGTTGGATGTGCAGACTAAAAAAAAATTGATTTGCGCACCACGCCCGTGCAAATAGGCAACGGCGTATCATCTCCAGGGTTAACCAATTGAGTACCAGCGACATGTGTTATACTATATTCTAGCTATATTATGCAGCTTAGGAAGGATCTATGGTAGTTAAAACGGTTGGTGGAGATAGTCTGAAGCCTAGAGGCTAGAAGCTAGAGGTCCTTCCTAAGCTGAATATAATTGTCTAAGCATTGCCAGAATATAATTAATAGGATATCACCGGTACTGAACGGGTTAAGAGTTCAAGGTCCTGGGGTTCTCGAAAAGGGGCTCCAATCCTGATAATGTACTGGACTAGCAGTGTGCTGGCTTAATAATCCAGGACTGATAGCCTCTGAAGTCCTATTTTAATTAACTAATTAAAAGTTTATCAGGTTCAAAATTCGGGAAAAGAAAGAAGGTTATAACATGTTTTTGTTTGTTTTTTGTTATCCTTTATGATCTATGACGCATGTTTTCATTTAATTTTGGTTATCATTAGACGATTTTATGCACTTTAGGAAGGATGTTTACGAATCAAAGGGGTTAATACAATCTCGAATCACTCCTTAGCTCCCAGAAGTTCACTCTAAGCTGAATAAAATCTTTTAATGGTAACCAGAATAAACTGTCAAAACGTGTCATGATCCTCAAAGGGTTAAGGGGAGAAGGGTCGTGTTTCTGGTCCGCCTTCTCCATCATGTTTTATTCGCATTAGTTTTCAGATTGTATGACGTTCGGCCCATTATTTTGGCGAAGACCTATCACCCCATTTATTTGTCAATATTAAGACTTTTCGTGTCCTTTAGGTGTCGATTTGTTCCTGTCCAGCGATAACCAGCCTGCCATATATGAGGAATCGGCCTTCGGCCGGGACATTTTTCTATCGAAAAATGTACAAATTTATCTTAAAAGAGGGTCTGAGGGGGCGGGGGTGGTGTGGGTTGGGGAAGGGGTTAAGCTTGATGGAGGTCTAAGGAGGAAACTATAAAACTTATAAAATATATATAAATAAATAAGGAAATAAATACGCTCATCCCTCCTTGTATTGAGGTTCCTGGACAACTCAACCAGTAGACAATTTCAACCAGTAGCTCTCAACCAGTGTCACATCAACCAGTAGCTCTCAACCAGTGTCACATCAACCAGTGTCACATCAACCAGTAGCTCTCAACCAGTGTCACATCAACCAGTAGCTCTCAACCAGTGTCACATCAACCAGTAGCTCTCAACCAGTGTCACATCAACCAGTGTCACATCAACCAGTAGCTCTCAACCAGTGTCACATCAACCAGTAGCTCTCAACCAGTGTCACATCAACCATTAGCTCTCAACCAGTGTCACATCAACCAGTGTCACATCAACCAGTAGCTCTCAACCAGTGTCACATCAACCAGTAGCTCTCAACCAGTAGCTCTCAACCAGTGTCACATCAAACAGTAGCTCTCAACCAGTGTCACATCAACCAGTAGCTCTCAACCAGTGTCACATCAACCAGTAGCTCTCAACCAGTGTCACATCAACCAGTAGCTCTCAACCAGTGTCACATCAACCCGGGTCAACCACACTATAGTCCAGTCATTATGGGTAGGCCAAAAATATTGACCAATAACCTGTATAACTCAAAAACGACTAGATTAACCCTTTCTGTACCGGTGACGTCTTTTTAGTTTTATTTTATCTATATTTAGACGACTTTGTGCAGATTAAGAAGGATGTGTGGTGTTAATAAAGGTAGAGTGAGATCATTCGAAGCCTTTTAATTGCTGGAGGCCCTTTTGAAACTGAATACAATCTTATAATAGTAGCCAAAATTAAGCTAAAAAGAGCCAGTCGGTAAAGAAGGGATTAATCAAGCTATTTGTTCTACCAAATTTTTTTAAGGGCTACCCAGGGAATAAGTGTGCGAATTTGAAGCCCATTTACTCTAGCCCTATTTGAGTTACAGAGGATTTGATGTCACGATGTCTTGCTTTCTCTTTAATAATTGAACACTAAGGTAGCGCCAACGAACTTGACAATAATCTTGACCCTTTAACTTCTTATAAACACGAAATTAATGAAAGCAATCGGGCTGATGTTTCTATCATTTGGGAAGAGTCCGCCAGGAAATAAGTGTGGATATTTACAGCCAGTTTGTTCTAGGCCCTTTTGAGTTAGAGAAAGGTCAGGGATCAAGATTGTTGTCAAGTCCGTTGGCACTTGACCCCTTAACTTCTTATAACACGAAATGAATGAAATCGGGCTGATGTTTCTATCATTTGGAAAGAGTCCGCCAGGAAATAAGTGTGGATATTTACCCAGTTTGCTATAGGCCTTTTTGAGTTAGAGAAAGGTCAGGGATCAAGATTATTGTCAAGTTCGTTGGCGCTCGCCGCTACCTACTGTATAGTGCCAATTTAACTACTTCTGTATCGGTGCCGTCCTTTTAACTTTATTCTGGCTATTATTAGATCATATTATTCAGTTTTAAAAGGGCCACAGTAATTAACAAATTTCGAACTATATCACTAAACCCTTTTCACTACCACAGACCCTTCTTGAACTCCACAAAATCATCAAAATGTTGTTGAAATCAATAATATAATAGGTCACCGGTACAGAATGGGCTAATGAGTCATAGGTAATGTAAGCTGTGAGACAATATCGTGTGTCCGGCTGAATGTTGTCACTCTATTTACGTCTGATTTACAGTTACCAATTTAGCTACTTTCCCGCTAGATCTAAAGGTACTGTACTTACTTCGATCTAGCGGCAAATGTTTACAGTTAGCTACATGAATTTTAGCAATATTTTGAAGATTTGATATTTTGTAGAGAAATAATGTAGTGATAGTAGCATTATTCTAGCTATTTTCGGCATTTATTACCATCTAGCAGACTTGATTTGGTAACCATGCATCTGAGAGTGGCAGACGTAGAGCCATAACGAGACATAGGACCTGTCGCGCTCAGATGAATCCATTCCTAGCGTTGTTTTCAATAAAATACTTTTTAAATCCCATAAAGTATCGGTGACGTCTGTTGTGTTGGATTTAAGCTACATTTACACATGTTATGAAGCTTAGGAAGGATATGTGGTACCTAAAAGGATGAATTGAGATAAACTGGAGCCTTTAACTCGGTAAACGTTCTTCCTAAGCTGATTAAAATTGTCTAATAGTTCTATCTATCTATCTATCTATTGCCGGACACCGTGATCCCCAAAGGAGTGGCCACGAACGAAACGCTCCCAAGCACCACTGTCCCCAGTCCGTCGACGCCCCTCCTCCCATCCAACACCGCTTTCACGCATATAATTCTTAACTACATCCTTCCGCCTCTCTCTCAGTCTACCTCTCCCTCTTTGTCCTTCCACCTCACTCTTGTACACTATCTTAGTCATTCTCTCGCTTCCCATATGTTCCACATGGCCAAGTCATCTCAAGGTGTTCCCCTTCATACTTTCCAGCACATCTACATACATCAACACCACACTTCTCTCGTACTTCCTCATTCGTCTGGCTATCCCTCCATGTAACTAATATCTAATAGTTACTGGAATAAAATTAAAAGGATGTCATCGGTATTGAAGGGGTTAACCTGCTCCGTGTGTCTCGACATTTTGATTCTAATGTATATCCGTGGCGGTCGATTGGAGAGCACACTCACATGTGAATCTGCTTGACCTGGATTTGATCTCAGCCAAGGCGGACATTTAGTGGGTGTGGTAGTACGTCCTAGCGTGTTTCACATGCTCGCACCCGGTCGGGGGAAACCTCGAAGACGTATATAGACTAATAACACACATAACAAAGCCACTCCAATAGCTTCCACTCTCTCTCCAACATCCCTTCCCCCCTATATAGGCCCTACACTCTTCAGAAAATAGGAAAAGTAGAAAGTAGCTACGAGGTGCCGTTGTAAAGGCTTATAACTCAATACCTTCACATGACCTGACCTGACCTGTAGAGTTACTCATAAAAATTCGTAGTCCTCACCTATTTTTAATTATGGAAGCAAGTCTCTGGAAACAAATTTGAGGGTGTAAGTTTCTATACCTAAACTCCAAAACTATATAATTATACTACTTAGTGAAAAGCAAGTTCCATCAAAATCAATTCACCTAGTCATTATTGCATAAGCAAAAACATAGGGTGTCCACAAATGTTTGTAAGTAACAGTACACTCGCGGTAAAAATTTGTTTTGCACTGGTGAGCCTTATTTGTGTGAACGGAATTAATCCATTTCGACCCACTTCCAGAATGCTTAGAGCGTTAGTGTAAAGATTATTGTTGTTCGCGAGTGTACTTAGAATTTGGCTTTCTTTTCACTCTTTCAACTTTGGGGGGGGGGGGGGGGGTGACCAGTAGCGACATTGGTAGAGCGCTCGGTTTCTAACCGGGAGGACCGAGTTCGATTCTCGGCTGGTGGAGATAGTTGGGCAATCTCCTTACTAATATTCTTACTTCAATATTCTTACATCACACTCTGGACACGACCTCTATGCTAACTTGCAAGAGAGTTCACTTTTTCAATTTGTACAATCTCCGACCCGTGGTAATAATGTGCTTGACCTTGTACTCGCAACAAAAGAAGAATTAATAGAGAATTTGAATGTTGGTGATGAATTCAGTAACAGCGACCATCGTACGATAACTTTCACTTTAAAGTTTACTAGTAACAAATCAAATAGAAGCATTGAGAAAGTCCCTAATTTCAAGAAAGCAAATTTTCATTAACTTAAATCAAAGCTTAAAGAAACTGACTGGAGCTTTCTGACTAACAATAACGACATAAATACATCTTGGGAGTGTTTCACAACCACTTACCTTAAGGCAGTGCAAGACTGCATATCATCAAAAATACGGCGTCCAGGCCATAATGAAAAGCCCAAATGGTGGAATAAAGATATTTCAGACTGTCTGCTTGCCAACAAATTTGCTAATGATAGATTAAAATCCTCACAAAATGACGAAGAACGGGTGAAATTTGTAGAGCTACGAAGCAAAGCCAAAAAGTTAATTAAGCATAGTAAAAAGACCCTGGAGTTACATGTTGCGAATCAAAGTAAAACAAACCCGAAATAATTCTATAGTTATATCAGAAAGAAAAAGTAGTTACTTCAACTGTTGGACCGTTAGTCGATGAAAATGGAGAATACACCAAAGACGAAGTACAAATGAGTAATGCCCTCAATACCTTCTTTGCATCAGTTTTTACAACCGAAGACCTCAGTGATATCCCTACACCATCGCCGATTCAGATTGATAATTCAGATGTTCTAAGCAATATCACCGTTACAGAGAGAGAAGTATTGAATTGTTTAGATAAACTCAAGGTAAATAAAACGCCTGGACCTGATACAATCTCACCTAGAGTTCTAAAGGAAGCTAAGGATGAGCTCTCCAAACCACTGACATTGCTATTCAATGAATCCTTGCAGTCTGGGACTATGCCTGATCAGTGGAAGCTAGCCAACGTAACACCGATATTAAAAAAAGGCAGCAAATCCCTACCCAGTAACAATCGACCAATTAGCTCAATTGTATGTAAAATGCTAGAAACGGTCATAAGAGACAGACTCGTAAATCACTTAGAGGCAAACAACTTACTTAAAGATACTCAACACGTCTTTCGTAAAAAGCGTTCCTGTTTAACAAACCTCTTAGACTTCTTCCATGATATCCTCAACCTCTACGATGAGAGTAAAGCTGTAGATATTATATACCTTGATTTTCAAAAGGCCTTTGACAAAGTTCCCCACAAACGTTTACTGCTAAAACTAAAAGCGCATGGAATACAAGACGGTGTGTTGAAATGGATAGAAAATTGGCTCAGCGACAGAAAGCAAAGAGTAGTCATAAACGGTAAGGCATCTAAATGGACCAATGTAAGTAGTGGGGTACCCCAGGGATCGGTACTAGGACCAATTCTCTTTCTAATTTACATCAACGACATAGATGAGGGTCTCACCTGTACAATCTCAAAATTTGCTGACGATGCAAAAATTGCAAATAGCGTACTCTCAAAAGAACAAGTTGACGATATGCAACACAATCTAGATAAATTGTCATGTTGGGCCCAAATTTGGCAAATGAGTTTCAATGCGGATAAATGTAAAGTACTACATATCGGATACCTAAATGAGAAAGCAAACTATTCGATGAATGGCACTCAGCTTAAGAATGTAAACAAAGAAACCGATCTGGGAGTAACAATATCGAGTAACCTAAAACCGAGTCAACAATGTTCAGAAGTTGTTAAGAAGGCAAACAAATAATTGGCTTTATAGGCAGGTCATTTGAGCATAAATCCAAAGAAGTTATCCTAACCCTTTACAATTCCTTAGTCCGCCCTCTTCTGGAATACTGCGTTCAATCCTGGTGCCCTTATTACCAAAAAGATATAAACAAGCTAGAACGAGTTCAACGTAGAGTTACCAAAATGATACCTAGCCTAAAGAACAAACCATACGAAGAGCGTCTTAGAGAATTAAATCTATTTCCTTTAACCCAGCGCAGATTAAAAGGTGACTTAATTCAAGTGTTCAAAATTATCAAAGGCATCGACAATATGAACTGTAGTAAGTACTTCACTATCGACCAATCTAATTACACGCGGGTAACGGTTGCAAAATTATTGGTAAATCTTTTAACTCACACGAATCTAAGAATTTCTTCTTCAATCGAGTTGTCAACTTGTGGAATGGGCTTCCCCGAGACGTTATAGACTACAGCACCGTTGATTCATTTAAACTCCGCCTAGACAAATATCTCGCATCAAACCCGTGACTGACTGCGTTTGTAAATGAATAACTTTATTTTATCCCCCCCTCAGTTACTAACCCATCTGTTCCCTACTAACTTCCTAATCCTGCCATGGACATTAGTTCTAGGGCAGTAGTTCCCTTTCCAATGTTCCCTTACCCACTCTAAACCACTGTTTGGACACTTGATCCTCAGTGTTTTGGAGGACAAGCAGCCTAGAAGGGTCACTAGACCTGTTGTTGCTTGATTTCCTTTGTACTCCTTTGTACACCCCTTGCCTCTGTTCTGATCGCCTAACAGTAAAATAGGTCTATGCCAGGGTAAATAGGTTCCTCGTGACCTCATCCCTTAAACCACTAAAAAAAAAAAAAAAAATGGGGGGAAAGTGTGTGTGTGGGTTGGGTGGGGGTTACCTGTTACAGGTGGCTTTGCCTTTTGTTTCCTTCATAAACATAAACATAAACTAAACTTCAGGATACTACGACACATTGCTTAATTTTTGTTCATGCAATTATTAGAAGATAATTAATCAGCTTAATAAGGAGCTATGTCAGTTATATAATAATAATAATAATAATAATAGTTCTTAAAGCTAGCACATGCTAAGCTAGCTAAGGATAGCTCAATAAGGCCGATTAGGCGTATTTCCATTGGGGTCCTGTACTACTACCCCATCCCTTTGCTCATGAGGGATGGTAACGACTCAGTGCTTGTGAACAATCTTTAATGCGCCGAGCGTGGGCGCGAACCCGGGCCTTCTGGGTGGAAGTCCGAGACGCTAGTCACTACACCAAGCGAGCCGGGGTTGAATTGGGCTTAAGGGGAGATGGGCCGTTTTTCTGGTCCCCCTTCTTCTTCGTGTTTAAGCCTATTGGGGTTTTTTCAGATATTATGACGTTCGATCCATTAGTTTGACGATATTAAAACCTTTCGCCATATTGCTTTGTCAATATTACGACTTTTCATGTCATTTAGGCAGCGACATTTTCCTGGCGAGCGATAGTGAGACTGTAATTTAAGAGGAACAGAACATTTTCTATCGAAAAACAATATATATATATATATATATATATATATATATATATATCTTGAAGGATTTTTTGTTTGTTTTAGGCTTGATGGAGGTCTAGGGAGGAAACTCATCAACACAGATAAACATACATATGAATGAGGAAATTAATACGCCCATCCTCCCTTAATAGTAACCCTTCTAAACCTACACGGGCTTCCACAGCTTTAGAAAATCGTCTCATGTTAGCCAATCTAAGCTGTCAGAGGGCGTCATGATTCTCAAGAGTTTAAAGGGAGATGGGTGGTTTTCCTGGTCCCCCTTCTTCTTCTTGTTTAGCCCCATTAGTTTTAAGTAAGACTTTCGGCCCATTAATTTGGTGATTTTGAAACCTTTCATCCCATTTCTTTGTCAAGATTAAGAATGTTCGTGTCATTTTAGGAGTCAATTTTTTTCGGCCTTGGGCTGGGACATTTTTCTATCGAAAAATGTAAAGATTTATCTTGAAGGGGGGTCTTGGGCGGGTGTTTTTTTAAGATTAATGGTTGTCTAGGAAGGAAGCTAAAAACATTGTAAAAATATATATAAACGAGCAAATAAATACGCCCATCCCCTTAACATTGTTACCATCGATAGGCGAAGATTATGAAGAGGAGACAAGGATATGCTGGTGGTCAGCATGGAAGTAAAGAAGTCCTTGCATGATAGTGTGGTAATCCCGACATTGACATACGGGAGTGAAGCATAGACGTTGTTGGAGAGACACAAACCAAAAGTAAGAGGGGTGGAAATGACTTACTTGAGAAGTAGGTGCTGTACAGTGGCGCTAATAAGTCATGTCTCAGCTGTCATTACGTTTGGCTCGCTCTGTGCTGCATTAATGTCTGTCAGATGTTGAATAGAGTGGGTAAGTGTGGGAACATGGTTGTATGTCTCACTCAAAAAGAGGAAACTATGTGTAAATATTGCTGATACCAATTATTGATCAACATATAATTGATGCTGAGACATCACTTATTAGGACGACTGTACATGAAGGAATAGGCACACGAATGAGGAAGTATGAGATCGGTGTGGTGTCGATGTATATGTGCTGGAAAGTGTGAAAAGGAACATCTTGAGATGGTTCGGCCATATGGAACGTATGGGAAGCCAGAGAATGACTAAGACAGTGTACGAGAGTGAGGTTGAAGGACAAAAAGGGAGAGGTAAACCGAGAGAGAAGTGAAAGGATGGAGTTAAGAAGTATATGCGTGAAAGCGTTGCTGGATGAGAGAACTGAGGACAGATGCTTGGGGGCGATTCGTTCGTTCGGGGATCACGGCGTCCGGCAATAGATAAATAGCTAGACATCGAACCCATATATTACAGTCCTGCTATCTTTATTTCCTGAATCCTTGTCTTATATTATTCTTGTAGTCTATTCTTTTTCTTAGTTAAAAGTTTGCCTTGGATATTACCATGATGGCACATGATCAGATCAGATGGCTTGAGTAAAGTAGGAGATTGGAGAGATTTGGACAGAGGAAGAATAAGTTGAGAAGTGAGAAGTACAGTAGAAGATAAAAGTACTTGGGCTCAACCAAGTTGCTCCATTGTAAATGTTTGTGTGGAGATTCAGGCACCGATGATGATGATGGTATGGAGAGGCCGCTGGTGGTGGTGGTGAAGGAGTAGATGGTGGTGATCCCCTCGTCGATGGTCGGACAAATCTCCCTGGTGGAGAGTCAGGCGATGTTGTTGCCAGGAGGTGAAGGTAGTCACAGTGACTCACGAAGATGTTGGGTGTCCACTGACCGAAGGGCGCGATGGATTGGAGGACCAATAGGCACATGAGCCCCCAGATGGAGTCCCAGCTGCAGCTTCTTCCATTCTCCTCCTCCCCTGCACTTACAGGTGGTGGCGACCTGCTGTTGTAAATTGCTGTTGTAAATGATCTTAACTTATTTAAATTTACTGAAACAATGTAATCATAAGTACATTATTTCATATTATTGTTTTATTATTATTATTATTATTTTCTACATATCACATCATGATGAATAAAAATATAAGACACACTCTTCAGAGAAACTTTTCACCCAATTTCAATCAATTGCAATTAAATAAGAATAAAGTATGAGGGGCGTCTCGTTAGACAGCTTCAAGAGAGCCTTCGATATCGAATTACAAACAGTGCCAGACGAGCCCATCTTCGCAGGAGAGCGCTCCGCCCCTTCAAACAGTCTGCTGCACCAATTTTCAAACAGCAACGAAGGGTGGTGCGCTTCTTGGTGCCACTGGCAGAATGGCGAACTCCACATAGGTGAACATATGTTGTATAGTTATCATGAATATAGCTCCAAGTCAACAGTGCATGAACTCCACATAGGTGAACATATGTTGTATAGTTATCATGAATATAGCTCCAAGTCAACAGTGCATGAACTCCACATAGGTGAACATATGTTGTATAGTTATCATGAATATAGCTCCAAGTCAACAGTGCATGAACTCCACATAGGTGAACATATGTTGTATAGTTATCATGAATATAGCTCCAAGTCAACAGTGCATGAACTCCACATAGGTGAACATATGTTGTATAGTTATCATGAATATAGCTCCAAGTCAACAGTGCATGAACTCCACATAGGTGAACATATGTTGTATAGTTATCATGAATATAGCTCCAAGTCAACAGTGCATGAACTCCACATAGGTGAACATATGTTGTATAGTTATCATGAATATAGCTCCAAGTCAACAGTGCATGAACTCCACATAGGTGAACATATGTTGTATAGTTATCATGAATATAGCTCCAAGTCAACAGTGCATGAATTTGTTTTAATTAAGGGGGTAGTGGTAATTTTTCTGGCTTATATATATATTTTTTTTGTTTTCCTCGCTAGAACTCCATCAAGCTTAACAAAATAAAATAAAACACTCCAAGACATCCTTTCAAGATAAATGTGTATATTTTTCGGTAGAAAAATGTCCGGGCCGAAGGCCGGTTTCTACTAAAATTACAAGCTCACTATCGCTCGCCAGAAAAAAATCGACACCTAAATGGCACGAAAGTTCTTAATATTGACAACAACAATGGGTGAAAGGTCTCAAAATCGCCAAACTAATGGAACGAGCGTCTTAATATCATAAAAGTAATATGGCTTAACATTATTAACATCCCCTTAATATATTTGGCATTTCCATCTTCCCTGTTGTTTATTGTTAAAATGTTTAGCGATCCAGGACGTATTCATTCATATTATTCAGGCTATTAGTAGACGATTGTATTGAGCTAAAAATAATTTATGGAAAGTAAAGCCGCTGTCACACGAGCACTTTTTCCGTCAATTTTCCATGAGCAAGTTTTTTCTCGTTATATTTCGGGACTTTATTGCACTGATATCGGTAACTAGAATGAAGTTAGAGTATGTTAGGCGGCTGAATTCTGATAAAGTGTATTTTTTTAAGCTGCCAGACCATAATTGCCCGTAAAAATTGGTCGAAAAACGGCTCGTGTGACTCCGGCTTATGGGAGGGGAGGGGTGGTTGGGATTTCCTGGAAACCCCTATATTATTAAAGGGCGATTTCCACTTGAGGGATTTTTTTCTGGACCCCTTTCTCCCTCATCTTTAGCCCCACTGGTTTTGAGATTTTAAGATGTGCGCTCCATTAGTTCGGCGATTTTAAGAGCTTTCGTCCCATTTGTTTTAATGTTAAGACCTGTCGTGCCATTTAGATGTTTATTTTTACCTGGCGAGCGATAGCGAGCCTGTAAGTTAAGAGGAACCGGCCTTCAGCCAGGACATTTTTCTACCGAAAAAATATACAACTATATATTGACAAGGGGTCTAGGGGATGTAATTATAAGCAGACAAATATGATGGATAGATAAAAAAAGATAGAAATATAAGATAGATATAGTAGATTAATTAGATAAATTATGTATACATAAGCTAGATAGATAAATACGATGGAGATATAGTATAAATCAACACAATACAAAAATAAGATAGATAAATAAGATATATGGATAAATAATATGGATGAACAAGAAAGGAGAATAGATAGATAAATATGATAGATCAACAACAATACGATAGATATACAAGATAAATAAATAAGATAATCAAATAGATAATAGGATAGACACATAAAATATAGCCTATACAGTATATATATATATATATATATATATATATATATATATATATATATAATAACAAGATAGATATATAAGATAGATAAATAAGCCAGATAAGCACTGGGTCAACCAGACGACGTAATTAATTAACTTGCCCAATTTGGTTCGAGGGAGGCCTTTGTTGGATCTCCCTGTTTTGCTCAATTAGTTTGGAGGGTTTAAAGACATTTTGCTCCACTATAGGCTGTTCCAAATAGGTAGGCCAATACTCCTTAACATTAACCTCTATAACTCAAATTTTACTAGAGTAATAGACCTAATATTTCAACCATTTGGGAAGGGTCAGCCAGGGAATAGGTGTGGAAGTTTACAGCCCCTTTGGTGTAGCCCTTTTTGAGCTACAGAGGTTAGGGTTCACGATTTCTGGCCTACCTATTTAGAACATGGTATAGTTTGACGATAATAAGGTCCCTCGCCCCATTCAGGTTTCGATTTTTTTCTGGGCGAGCGATAGCAAGCCTGTCACTTACAATAAATCAACGCGCGGTCAAGATATATTTGTATGGAAAACTGTACAAATTTAGCTTGAAGGAGATCTGGGTGAGCATTTTACAGTTTGAAGGAAGTCTGAGAAGGCGATTTTGTTAGTCTAGGGGACAAACTAAAATATAATGCTCGAAAATGGCAAAAAAATAAGCGATATCCTCAATAATGATTAGAGGGAGATGGGCCGTTTTTCTGGTTCCCTGTCTTCCCCATTAGTTTTGAAATTTTAGGATGTTTGCCTCATTAGTTTGTCGATTTTAATACCTTTCGCCACAATGTTTTGTCAATATTAAAAGACCTTTCGTGTCCTTTTGGTGTCGATATTTTCCCTGACGAGCGATAGCTCGCTTGTAATTGTGGAGGAAACTTTTCTACCGAAAACATTACAAATTTATCTCGCAGGGGGATCTAATGGATGTTATTTTTAAGCTTGAAAGCAAGGAAACTAAAATATATATGCATATATACATACTGTATATAGACCATCAACAATACCCTGCACTGTCCCCTTAATCAAAATATTATCTCCTTTTCCCTCTTTCTCTGGCTTGTATCCATTCGGCCCCATTCAGCCAACTGTTTTAAGACGTTTATCCCTCTCCAGGTGTCGACTTCTTCCTGGCGAGCGATAGCGAGCCAGCATTGTATGGAGAAATATGGCTTCGCCGGAGACAGTTTTGTATCGAAAAAATTACAAATATAGCTTGCTGTTAATATATATATATATATATATATATATATATATATATATATGCTGGCTCGCTACCGCTCGCCAGGAAAATATGGACACCTGGATGGGGTAAACGTTTTAAAACAGTAGGCTGAATGGGGCCGAATGGACACAAGCCAAAGAGAGAGGGAGAGAAAGAGAAAAAAACGAGGTGGGCTCATTTAATATTCAAGAATTATGAAGGCTGGGGTTTAATATGGGGAAATTAATCAGGTATACAATACTTTCCCAGTGCACTTTGCTTAACCCCTTCTGTACCGGATATGTCTTTTTAGTTTTATTCGTGCAATATATATACGATATTGTACAGCTTAAGAAGGGTCTGTGGTAGTACAAAGAGTTAAGCGAGACAGTTCGAAGTCTGTTAATTGCTGAAAGCCCTTTGCTAACTGAATAAAATCGTCTAATGATAACTAGAATAAACATAAAAGACGTTGCCGGTACAGAAGGGGGTAAGGGAGCCCACCTCGCTTTTTTTATCTTTCTCTCCCTCTCTCTTTGGCTTGTATCCATTCGGCCACATTCAGCCTACTGTTTTAGGACGTTTACCCCCATCCAGATGTCAATATTTTCCTGGCGAGCGGTAGCAAGCCAGCATATATATATATATATAATTGTTTTAACAGCAAGCTAAATTTGTACATTTTTCGATAGAAAAAATTCTCCGGCGAAGCCGGATTCCTCCATACAATGCTGGTTCGCTATCGCTCGCCAGTAAGAAATCGACACCTGGATGGGGATAAACGTCTTAAAACAGTTGGCTGAATTGGACCGAATGGATACAAGCCAGGGAAAGAGAGGAAAGGGGAGAAAGATAACAACAAAAACTGTGACCCCCTTTAACCCATGTTATAGGAAGCTACACAATAATTTGAAAGTCGTTGCAGGGTTAACCCCTTCTGTACCGGTGGCGTCCTTTTAACTTCATTCTGGCGACTAGTAATAGTTTTGTATTCAGTTTAAAAGGGGCCTCCAGCAACAAAACAAGCTTCGAAATATCTCTCCTAACCCTCTCAACAACCACAGATCCTTCTTAAACTACACCAAATCGTCTGAATATAGCTAGAAGAAAATTAAAAAGACGTAGCCGTTACAAAAAGGGTTACAGGACTTCTCACAGGAGTCAAGGAGTTAAAAATACATTCCAACAATAAAGTGCAGCATAATTTTTACCTCCCATTTTCTCTAATCTTATCACCGACACATGAAAGAAAGAAAGAGAGAGAGAGATATATGTATATACAATGAGTTACAATTAATAGTTAGTATCTCATTGACCTTGCGGTCCATTCCGAGGAGATACTCGAAGTGGAAGGAGTACAAAGGAGTACACACGAAATCAAGCAACAACAGGTCTAGTGACCCTTCTAGGCTGCTTGTCCTCCAAAACACTGAGGATCAAGTGTCCAAACAGTGGTTTATAGTGGGTAAGAGAACATTGGAAAGGGAACTAATGTCCGTGGCAGGATTAGGAAGTTAGTAGGGGACAGATGGGTTAGTAACTGAGGGGAGGATAAAATAAAGTTATTCATTTACAAACGCAGTCAGTCGCCGGTTTGATGCGAGATATTTGTCTAGGCGGAGTTTAAATGAATCAACGGTGCTGCAGTCTATAACGTCTCGGGGAAGCCCATTCCACAAGTTGACAACTCGATTGAAGAAGAAATTCTTAGATTCGTGTGAGTTAAAAGATTTACCAATAATTTTGCAACCGTTTCCCCGCGTGTAATTAGATTGGTCGATAGTGAAGTACTTAGTACAGTTCATATTGTCGATGCCTTTAATGATTTTGAACACTTGAATTAAGTCACCTTTTAATCTGCGCTGGGTTAAAGGAAATAGATTTAATTATCTAAGATACTCTTCGTATGGTTTGTTCTTTAAGCTAGGTATCATTTTGGTAACTCTACGTTGAACTCGTTCTAGCTTGTTTATATCTTTTTGGTAATAAGGGCACCAGGATTGAACGCAATATTCCAGGAGAGGGCGGACTAAGGAATTGTAAAGGGTTAGGATAACTTCTTTGGATTTATGCTCAAATGACCTGCCTATAAAGCCAATTATTTTGTTTGCCTTCTTAACAACTTCTGAACAATGTTGACTCGGTTTTAGGTTACTCGATATTGATACTCCCAGATCGGTTTCTCTGTTTACATTCTTAAGCTGAGTGCCATTCATCGAATAGTTTGCTTTCTCATTTAGGTATCCGATATGTAGTACTTTACATTTATCCGCATTGAAACTCATTTGCCAAATTTGGGCCCAACATGACAATTTATCTAGATTGTGTTGCATATCGTCAACTTGTTCTTTTGAGAGTACGCTATTTGCAATTTTTGTATCGTCAGCAAATTTTGAGATTGTACAGGCGAGACCTTCATCTATGTCGTTGATGTAAATTAGAAAGGTAATTGGTCCTAGTACCGATCCCTGGGGTACCCCGCTACTTACATTGGTCCATTTAGATGCCTTACCGTTTATGACTACTCTTTGCTTTCTGTCGCTGAGCCAATTTTCTATCCATTTCAACACACCGTCTTGTATTCCATGCGCTTTTAGTTTTAGAAGTAAACGTTTGAGGGGAACTTTGTCAAAAGCCTTTTGAAAATCAAAGTATATAGAGTCGTATTCTTAAACAATTCTTTCCCTTCGAAAATGAAAGGAAGGAATTTTCTTTCGATTTGGTATTCTTAAAAAATCCTTCCCTTTCCTTTCCCTTGGGAAGGGAAAATCTTTCCCTTAAACAGGGGAAAATATTGGAATTTGAAGGACTCTCACTAGGCAGGTCTTCAGTTTTCCCTTCGTCATTTTGTTCATAACATTCTTATATAATTGGAGTCAGTGTGACTAAATATTGGATTTGACCACTAAGCAATTTTATTAACATGATATAATGCACGATATTGAAAATTATATTGAAAATAAAGTAATGTTATTAAAAGTTTTAGAAGACCAATGATCTCGGCGGCGTGAATTCGCGTGCGGACGATTCGGGCAATTTCGGGCTGCCAGCTGATAGCCTATTCCTCATCTTATACATATTTTGATTATTATTGATTTTCATTGGTTTACTGATGTAGCCCTTTCAAAGCATCAAGTTTGTGCACGATGTGACTATATTTTGGCACGTGTTAACACCTTACGAGCGGCCTATGCGGTTTATTTATATGTACCGCCCAGCGGGGTGTTTTTAGCCAAAATAGGGCTGTTTACGTGATCATTTTCATGCCTAAATAAGACCCAGAACGTAAAACAAGTACCTATCCCTGAAAGGGCATAAACAGAGCTTTCGAATGACACCATAACGATCCTTTTATGATGGCTAGTTTTCTTGCAATAACCGTGCAACGCGAGTGCAAAAAGCATGTAATTCGGTACTTTCCCCATATAATTCAGTATGTAGCGAGTGAGAGAGGGAGGAGGGAGCTGAGATTCGTGTCAGTAGGTTCGCCGCGGTGGTCTGGAGCAGTCATACGCTCGCCAGTCTCCTGCCACCACTTGTCTCTCTCTCTCAGCAACATTACGTGCTGAAATTGCCACTCGACCTATGTCGAGCGCCGCCACATAGTCCAGCTTTATTTAACTCGACTTATGTGGTGAGCCGCTAATTAAGGGTTAATGCAATAAGTGTCAACATTACCAGGTTTTGAGGCTTGCCAGAGATACGCTATCAACAATTCCCAGTAATACCATACTTTACATAACTAAAAATAGCTAGGCATATACTGTAATATTAATATAAATTTTTGGGCTAACAGTAATAGTGGTCAATCATCTTATATACTAATTTAGCCTACCTTACCAGTACCACATATTGGGTTAGGCTAGGCGGCTAGGCCTAGGCTTAGCCTATAGCCTACAGTAGGCTACATCATCATGTAAGCTTGCCTAGCCCAGGCTAATCTATTTTTCTTATGAATTTCATGACCCATACAGGATTGTAGGCCTATTTTTTTTTCTTAGGCTACATCCCCACTGAATAAACTAACCTAGGCTAGTCTCTGTCCCTCTAGGCTAGCCCACATAATGTTCAAGCCAACATTTGTTAGATTTTGTCAGAATTGGCTCACCTCAGATAGGCTATCTGAATTTTAAAATGTTGTGAATTTATTAGGCCTATGGGAAGGATGTAGTATTTGGACATACTACATGGCGCCTGCCTTGGTTTACACTACGCGGAACGGCGGCAGCAGTGAACGCTCGCGATCATGTTCCAGTCAATTTTGACTGCCGCAGGATTCAATAATAGGTTGACGGGGTCCTCACCCCCCCCCCTATTACATGTTGTCATCATCATATAATTATTATATTGCCAGCAGAGGGCAAATAACAGAACAAATAACCGTTAAAATAGACGGGAACGTAACCACGAGCGCACTACCTATGTAAACATGACGACCGTACACCCGGATACATCCTTCACGATTCACGACTTTTGACTGCTCTTTTTAAGTAATTTGCCCCCTGCTGGCAAAATGCCTATATATGATGATGACAATAAGTCATGGGGGAGTGAGGGGGGCCCTCAACCTAATGTTGTATCCCACGGCAGTCAATATAGACGGAAATGTGATCGCGAGCGTGCGAGTAGTGTAAACAAGGCAGTCGATAAGCTCGAAATTCCTCGACTACTACATCCTTACCTTTATTACTTTATGTTATAGAAAGTCCGAGTTACCTTTTCACTATAATATTTTCCCTGATTTTCATAGCCTTGTACACTATCAGGGAGCGTGTTTTTAGATTATTCGGTAGCTACCGGGTATCTTAACTACAGTTCAAGGAGACTACAGCAGCAGTTTGCACGCTCTCTGCGTTTACTTTTAATTTGACAGTGTTTGGTGTTCAAACCCCCCCCCCCCCTGGACATAATTGTCATCATCATATTCATATATAATGCCAGAAGGAGGCAAATAACCACTCGCCGAGGGATGATTTCAGAAAAAAGTGGAAAAATCTGACGCATAGAGCGTGCTAATATTGCCGCAGTGATGCTTGAATATTGTTATCATATTAGCCTAATCAAAACAAAATCCCTTGAAAAACATATTTGTAAACACTAGCCTATTCAATACTATTGGTTGTGAGTACAATTATAGGCTACCCTAATTTTTCATTACAGTATATCCTAGCCTAATCCCTCTACTTTCTTTAAATATCCAAACAATATAACTTAACCTGAGAACCTAAGATAGGCCTAGGCTATGCTAACATACAGCGTTTGATTATGCCGAGTGTATAGGCTAACTTACTAGCATTGGTAGTAGCTAAAAGTCTGGTAGGCTAAAAGAAAATGTATAAGATTAGAGCCCAAAATTGCTAATGAAAAAATGTGGCTACTTATTTTGGGCTGTATACAGTATGGTATGAGATTTTGTTGAAAACTTGGGATTGTTCTTGATCCCTGCAAGCCTCAAAACCTGAATTTTCAAACTTATTACATTAACATGTGTCAAAATGTAGTCACACTGTGCACAATATTAATGCATTGAAAGGACTGAATCAGCAAAGCAATAATAGTCAAATATAGCCTACTCAATGTTTGTAAGGAAAACCCCACTAGTCACCTGAGTCCCCCGCACACTGTTTCAAATAAAATTTGTGGATTTTCTGTCTGAATTTACTTTACATCCTTAGTATTCTCTAGTCTTGAAGGTTAGGAATAATTATGGTATTATTACATACAGTACATACAGTGTTGGAACATCAGTGCTTCCAGCAGCTGTGGTGGGTGGATCGGTATCAGTCATTATTATGATCAGTATGGCAGTGTGTCAGTATGTCAGTTTTTAGTGTGTACGGGTCAGGGAAAGAACGTGACACCGGATCTAATTGCACATTATATTGGGCTGCACAAGAAAGGCCAGTTAGTGAAACAAATAGTGCAAACCACTGGTGTATATGAGTAATCGGTAAGAAATTGGGCGAGGCCTTACAAAGATATTTGCCTAACTACATGATAACCTAGCCTTTGGCAAACTATATGATAGCCTAGCCTTTGAGGGGAGAGTAAAGAACATAAGAATATCACCCAATCTTTAAAACTATACTAATGGATAGCTAATATGATGCCTAAATCATAACTATTGGTGATTCATCTTTTATTCAGATTACCCAAGAACAAAAATCAATTTAAAACTTGGAAGAATCTTATTTAAAGGTTCAGTATTATCCAAGCAACCTTCCGCGGCGATTTTCACGCTCTGGGCCATGACCGTTAAGTTCACTTCTATTATGTCCGCTTCTTAGGTTGAGGGGGGCCTCACCTTCCCAGGAATTATTGTCATCAATATACAGTATATATTGTTTGCAGAAGGGCAAATAACAAATAATGGTAAGGGTTGTGTTAGCGGGCGTACTGTCCACTTTGTTTACAGTCGCACGCTCGCAGTTACATTCGCGTCTAATTTCATTGCTGTTATTTGCCCCTGCTGGTAATATGTATGATGATGACAACAAGTCATGGGGAGATGGGGGGTGAGCCCCCCTCAAACCATTATTGTATCCCACGGCAAAACCATTTACCCAACACCTGGCCGTGGGATACAATAATGGTTTGAGGGGTGCTATGTCCCCTCACCCCCCATGACATTGTCATCATCATATACAGTATATTACCAGGGGAAAATAACAGCAGTCAAATTAGACGTGAATGTAACTGCGAGTGTGCGAATATGGAAACAAAGCAGGCGGTATGCCCGCTAACACAACCCTTACCAAAATAGGGAAGGATGTCACGCTGTGCGCTCGCACTTATGTTCCCATCCATTTCGACGCTATATTTTCTGCTATTTGCCCCCTGTCATTACTGCATGAATACTAGGTTAGGTTAGGTTAGGTTGTTTGGTTAGGCTAATGTATTTTTATATCCAAAGGCAACCGCATAGTGTAAACAAGGTGGGCGGTACTGCCGGTACACCCGGTAACTACAATCTTGCCCCAAAATAATGTATACAAATAAAAAACGGTCAAATTAGATAATTAATAAATAAATATCGGTAGCCTAAATATAAACATTGAAAAAAACAAGTTTCAATAGCATAGTAAATCTACTATGGGCCATGAATTGCAATTTTTACCAAATTGGGCCAGATCAAATATAGCCTAGCTTTTATTTTTTGTTCGCTGAATAGAAAACAAATCTAGCCTAGGCCTATATAATATAGGCCTATAGGCTAGGCCTACAGAAGATCAAGTTAGTATTTGAACTCAGCACACCAGAATATGTCAAGCTATAATGTGTATTGAACTTTGAAGTTAAATACTTCTCAATAGTGGGTTATTGTACGATTCCTATAGCCTAGTTGTTAAGTTTTGGTCAGAAATGGAAGACGACCTTGTAATAATTGAAAAGTTCTCATGCTTGATATACGGTACACTAATTCGCACTACATTCGGCTAATCTAATTGATCTCTATCCCTGTTTCTTATCATATCAGTTTATATGTAATTATATTCTTGGATAATAGCCTATAGGCTAGGTCTAAATACTACAACAGAATATGGCTTGTTGGTGTACATGCGCGATTTAGAGCTAGGATCCTGTATTTATTAATATCATGCTGACAATTCATTCTTGTGTTTGTGCAAGTCAACATAATATGCTTTGAAGACAATATTTGTGGTCTAAATCATGTTTTGGGCAACAATAATGCAAGTCAACCCTTGGAAACGTTTGTTTGACAAGGTTTGTTTACTACTTCAGGCATACCAACTGGTGCGCGCCTAGCTTCGCCTGTGGAACAGAGCTACCAACACTTCCGAAAAAAAATCCTTCCAAGGAATTCTTTAAGAATACCGAAGGGAAAGAAAATTCCTTGGAAGGGAAAGGAAAGTTAAGGGAAGGTATGGGTTTTTAAGAATACGACTCATAACATCTACAGCTTTACTCTCATCGTAGAGGTTGAGGATATCGTGGAAGAACTCTAAGAGGGTTGTTAAACAGGAACGTTTTTTACGAAAGCAGTGTTGAGTATCTTTAAATATGTTATTTTCCTCTAAGTGATTTACGAGTCTGTCTCTTATGACCGTTTCTAGCATTTTACATACAACTGAGGTTAAGCTAATTGGACGATAGTTACTGGGTAGGGATTTGCTGCCTTTTTTAATATCGGTGTTACGTTGGCTAGCTTCCACTGATCAGGCATAGTTCCAGACTGCAAGGATTTATTGAATAGTAATGTCAGTGGTTTGGAGAGCTCATCCTTAGCTTCCTTTAGAACTCTAGGCGAGATTGTATCAGGTCCAGGCGTTTTATTTACCTTGAGTTTATCTAAACAGTTCAATACTTCCCTCTCTGTAACGGTGATATTGCTTAGAACATCTGAATTACCAATCTGAATCGGCGATGGTGTAGAGATATCACTGAGGTCTTCTGTTGTAAAAACTGATGCAAAGAAGGTATTGAGGGCATTACTCATGTGTACTTCGTCTTTGGTGTATTCTCCATTTTCATCGACTAACGGTCCAACAGTTGAAGTAACTACTTTTTTCTTTCTGATATAACTATAGAATTATTTCGGGTTTGTTTTACTTTGATTCGCAATATGTAACTCTAGGGTCTTTTTACTTTGCTTAATTAACTTTTTGGCTTTGCGTCGTAGCTCTACAAATTTCACCAGTTCTTCGTCGTTTTGTGAGGATTTTAATCTATCATTAGCAAATTGTTTAGCAAGCAGACAGTTTAAAATATCTTTATTCCACCATTTGGGCTTATTATTATGGCCTGGACGCCGTATTTTCGATGGTATGCAGTCTTGCACTGCTTTTAGGTAAGTGGTTTCGAATAACTTTCAAGATGTATTTATGTCGTTATTGTTAATTAAAAAGCAAAGTCAGTTTCTTTAAACATAGCTCTAAGTTTATGAAAGTTTGCTTTCTTGAAATTAGGGACTTTTTCGAGGAGAGAGACTGTTTAGTGCACTACACTCATTAGAATGCGCAAAATACTATCTACCCCCTTCTTCAACTGCTCTACTAAAGAACTGTTTACAACTTATGAGGGAATTTTGTTCCAGGTAGAACAGATCTAATATGTGAACAGGTTTCCACAAATACTAGTACCGAACCTTTTCAATTCTTATATCCAGCCATGGTTGCGTGATGTATTCATATTGAGACTAACAACAAAATCTATAATCGAGAGAGAGAGAGAGAGAGAGAGAGAGAGAGAGAGAGAGAGAGAGAGAGAGAGAGAGAGAGAGAGAGAGAGAGAGAGAGCTCAACGAAACCCAGGACGATTTCTATAGCCCTTTGTGCGGAGGATTTTAATACCCTTAAGTTAAAAAGCCAAGGTTTTAAGTGTGTGGCGGTCGCTCTAGGCAAAATACGACTGGTACTGCCATCCCAACCTCCACATAAATATATGCAGTACACGAATTTTGATGTTAACCCCTTATGTACTGGCAACTTTTAAAGAATATTCTAGTTATATTTCAACGATTTTGTGAAGTTTAAGGGGCTGAGGTAGTACAAATGGTTAAGCGAGATAGTTCGGAGCCTGTTAATTGCTGAAGGTCCTTTTTTAACTGAACAAATCGTGTAATCGTAGCCAGCATATTATTGAAAAACACATCGCCGCTACAGAAGGGGTTAATCCCTTTAGGATTATGACGCTTCATGACAGTTTATTCTAGCTATTACTAAACGATTATATTGAGATTATAAAGGAATCTAGGAGGTCAGTTAAAATAGAGGGGAATAGACAGGTTGGAAAGCTTAGAGATCTTTAAGGGTGACCGGACATCACAACCAGTAGACCATTACAACCAGTAGCTCTCAACCAGTACCAAATCAATCAATACGGTTAGGTTAAGATAGGTTAATACTATTGTGACGCTTCTGCATAGTAGCCACGTGCGGGCATGCGCGCGCGTCGGCTGCCCAGCCGTTTAGAAACCGGCTGGCAGCAGCCGGCCGGCAGGCTTTTCCTTAGTATATATCCTACGACAATGTAACTAATGTCTGGGATATTCTTATGTTGTTTCACAGCTTGTAGCTGCCCTTATTCTTAACCAACGCATCTTAGTATATTTTATTCTCGATAGTTGATTGTTTCATTATAATATATAAGATGTAAGTCTAGTGAGGGCGGGAGGAGACGAGCGGGAGAGAGAGACCGGCTTGGGACGTTGCTTCGCTTGCCAGCTTGGGACGAGCCTGAAGCGTTGCCATATGCATTTGATTGCAACGTTAGGCTTAGTTTCGACTCACGCACGGGGTAGAGGATTTTGACCCGGCAACTGTGTTGAGTGTTGCCAAGCATGGGATGTATTCTGCATGCCTAGGGCGGGGTCCAGACAGATTCAAGACTCAGAGCTCACCTCACTGTCGTACCCTTCGGACCCCCTTGATATCTATCCCTCTCAACCCCACTTAGAAACTTTCTCTCTTACTTTGTATACCTTCCTTCCACTACTTCACCAATCTATTTAATTATCCCATCCCCTTGATAGACCTTATATCTATTATTGTATTAACGACGAGCTCTCAGATAACTAGATAGGATTTTGGGCCTTATGCAGAGATGTAATTGTTAATGAGACCTAGGAAGCTTTTTAGTTGTCTCATATTTGGTGGTTTCATGCTTGCTAGTGTGTTCTTGTGTCAGGTTAACAGGGGCTAGACCGGAGGGGAGGATTTTTGCGATCCTTTAAGTAAAGTCTGCTGGTGCGAGTCCTGTGGACCCGCACGACTTTACTAGGATACCCGTGGGAGTCTGGGGGCATTTTCTTGTCTGTGTCCCTGTGTGTCTAGTGTTGTGTTGTGTGAGGGCCCTTGCCTAGTCCATTCAGCACTGTGCTAGCACGTCTTGCTTTTGTTTTAGGGTCGCCAGGAGAGAGTCAGATACTTGCGATCTGAGTCTCTCAAGAGAGCACCCTATCAATTAGAGTAATTTGGCGCACAGACTTGGGAACGTCCCTAGGCTAGAGCAGGTGGTTCAGCCCGGGTATCCGAAGCCTATATCCTTCCGGCTAGACCTCTGCCACCTGGCATATTAACAGCTAGGGGTTTATTATCTCTGTATGCTTGTTATTGTGCCACAGTTTACCGTTTTTGTGAGCATTGTGAGTCAGGGTGTGGCTTAGAGACTCTGTCCGAGCAGGCTTGCCTGACTAAGAGTGAGAAGCACACCTGTATGTGGTTATGTTGCGAGTTGCTGCCTTTATTTAATTATACCTATGCCATTATACACTGTAGGTCCTATCACTAGTATTTATTCCTGCTTATGAGTTAAGAGTTCTCTAAATCCGTAACGTACTTTCTTTGCTAAGCATCAGATCCTACAGTAGCCGCATGCAGTTTAGAAACCCACATCTTGTCTACCGGTACGATGTTTTGAGGACTGTTTGCTTTCACCTTCTTTCACGCAGGGGTGATTAGTTGTATTAATTAACGTAACGTTAAATGTACTTTCTTCTAGTTTGTTATTAAATTGTTTCTGCAATTTAATTCCGTTATCTATCTTTTCCTTGAAGCTTTAAGTCAACTTAATTGTGTGATCTTTTAATATATAGCCTGCTTGACTATCAGCAGTCTATAGTGCGTGTGCACCCTGTAACCGAGTCATAGGATACCTCGTTGTCCAGGCAGGACTCTTGACGGTTTAGGGTGGTTTGTTGCCTGGGTTTATAGATAAGGGTTGGATCTAGCGTTTTCCGTTGTTGCTTGTTGCCGCATACCTAGTCCAATAGAAAGAGCCCAGTGTTTATATATCCCAGGACGTAACAAATGGCGACCTTGCAAAGGATTTACTGAACAGAGGAATATAGTGGTCATTTGTTTTGAGATTCCTTATGATTAGAGGAATACAGTGGACATAGAGTTATTTTTTGGAGCAACCAATATAACACATTAAAGACTTTAAATAACATTAGTATATACATACTTGCATAGGAGATAAGGCACATTCTATAACCGTGATAATTACTGCAGTACACAAACATGTCTAATACATCAGAATGGGTCAGGTCACGATACGGCTCGGAGGGAGATAGACCTGTGGAGTGGCTAGTCGATAGCGAGGAGGGTGCTAGAAGATTTTTAGAGGTGCCCCTTACCGCTGCCAGGGTGTTGAAGCTGAATAAGTATGGCTTAAAGTGTGTGGCAGGTCTTCAGGGTCACCAGGGTTTAAGTGGCATGAGGAAAGATCAGCTGAGGACTTTGATATTGGGTTTAGAAGGGAGAGACCTGGGTGGAGAGGCGACTGGGGGCCCCGGTCCCCAGCCTCCCCTCCACTCTACCCCCGTATCAAACGTCAGGGTGCCTGAATTTAGTACATACCCCCAAGTTGATGGTCAATGGCAGCGTGGAATTCAATCACAGGGACCCTCTCCATTAAATGCACCTTTCCCTCCTCAAGGGTTGACTCCAGATTTGTTGTTTCGGCTTGAGATGGCCAAGGTTGAGGCTGCCGTGAGACAGGCTAGACGAGAGGCTGAACTGCAGGCAGAGTCTACTAGGTATCGGGCTGACAGGGAGCTGGAGAGATCTCGAGTGGAGGTAACAGGGCGAAATATTGGCGGAGGTAACAGACATCGGGACCAATCATTGTCGCACCTGTTTAAACTAGTTCCTGTGTTCGATGAATTAGGTGTGGCTGAGTTTTTTATGCGATTTGAGAAGAAGTGTCAGGAACACCAGTGGCCTCAGGAAAAGTGGACAGCATTAGTTTCATCAAGACTCCTAGGAAAGGGGCTACAAGCGTATGATGCACTACCTTTAGAGTCCTGTGTAGTTTATGATGAGCTAAAGAAGGCTGTGCTATGGGCCTATGAGTTACAACCAGAAACTTACCGCTTGAAGTTTCGGGGTGTTACTAAGGGCAAGGATAGTACCATCCTAGAACACGCCCGGGACTTGTCTGATGCACTACGACATTGGCTGCGTTCTGAGAGGGCAGCTACTTTTGAGGAGTTGAGTGAGCTGATTCTCTTGGAGCAGTTCTTTAAGTGCACAGGCGGGGACTTAACATTAAATATAGAGGAAAAAAGTCCTAGAACTCTCCAGGAGGCAGCAGAAATGGCTGACCTCCGACTGTCATTAATTCGAGGGTGCGGAGCAGCAGCTAGGAGTGAGTCGGGTGCAAAGGATCGTACTCCTCCCCCTCCCAAGAATTTTTATACACATAAATACACAAAACCATCTAGCACTGACAATAAAACTGAACATAAACCAAATACCGTCCCGTATAAGAAGTCTAATGGTACCTCCCACTCCCATGGGAAACCAAAGAGTAAAGAGTGCTTTGCATGTCACAAGGAGGGTCACTTTGCAAATGCTTGTCCGAACAAGCCACCAAACAAGGTTGTGTCATTGGCCCGCAGCATAGGGGTGTCGCCTATATCTTCTGAGTTTGCCAAGGGTAGTTCGTCAGAGGGTGGGACAAAGCCTGTGTTCAAGAGTCCGGAAGGCTCGAACCCTGTCCGCGATGTCTTTGGGGGTCATAGAGGGCATGGTTTTGTGAGGTGGGCTGGCGAAATGCGAGGAGTTAAGCTATTGCGTGATACGGGGGCTTCTCAGACCTTGTTAAAGAACTTTACTGGTAGGCCGATTAACGCTGCTCGGGTGGTGGTGGTAGTTCAGGGGATCAATGCTACGAAGTCCTACCCGCTGGTGCGGATGGAGCTGGAGGTGGGTGGTGTGGCAAAGGAGCTGGATGTGGGAATTGTAGAGAACTTGCCTGTTGGGGGCGTCGACCTCCTCCTCGGCAACGACTTTGCGGTGCCTGCTTCTAAGGTTTCACCCTTGGTCGTTGCCGAGAAGGCGGCCGACGTTAGTAGGGAGGAACAGGAGTGGGTTGAGAAGTGTAGCGTACAAACCATGGCGTATGTTGTGACGCGTTCTCAGACATCCGGAGCCTTGGAGCCACCACCTCAGTCTATCAAACCGCGGAGGAAAGGTCACAAGAAAACGGGAAGTGTTGGTCAATTGGAGAGTTTTGAGCCGGCAGTGTTTCTTGGTGACTCATTATTGGCACCTATGTTAGAGTCTGGAGAGGCCCCGGGGCCTGTCACCGCTAGTGCAGGTGCAGGGCAGGAAGAGACTCTGCGACAGCATCGTTATGTGCAGCGTGAGGAAAGGATGGCTCAGCGGGACATTGGAGGTGGAAATAAATGATTTAAGATGGACTTGGATAATCTCGCACCTGCTGATATATGTTCCTTGCAGCTGGAAGATCCTGAAGTCAGGGCGTGTGGTAATGGTGCTATCGAACTGGAGAGCGATGGGGATGCGCAGCCTGGTGATTTTTTCTTGTCCGAGGGGATCTTGTATCGGAGACATCAGGATCCCAAGAAAAAGTGGGATGGCGGGTCAGGATTAGTGGACCAGTTAGTAGTACTGAGGGTGTGCCGTGAGAGCTTATTGAGATTAGCTCATGATGTGCCTTTGGCAGGGCACCTGGGGGCACGTAAGACGGAGGCAGCTCTGAGCAAGCTTTTCTGGTGGCCTGGGTTAAAGGCGAGTGTCGTGTCATGGGTGTCACAGTGTCACACTTGTCAAGTTGTTGGGAAACCCAATCAGGTCATCCCGAGAGCCCCGTTACAACCCATCCCTGTCATTGGGCCGCCCTTCAGCAAAGTAGTTATCGATATGGTTGGCCCATTGCCCCCCACTAGTGCCGGCAATACATTTTTACTAACTGTAATGGATGTAGCAACACGGTATCCAGATGCTTACCCCATGCGCAACGGGATGGCTAAGACTGTTGTCAAAAACCTACTTGTCTATTTCTCTCGTTATGGCTACCCTCAGGAGATCCAGTCTGATCAGGGATCCAATTTTACTTCTGCTCTGTTTAAGCAGACCATGCAGCAACATGGGATAGTGTCTGTGGTGTCATCTGCCTACCATCCCGAGAGTCAGGGAGTTTTGGAAAGGTGGCACTCGACTCTCAAGAGTATGTTGCGGTGTTATTGCATGGAAAATGGGAAGGACTGGGATCTAGGTCTCCCATACGTTTTATTTGCTGCGAGAGAAGTACCTGGGGAGAGCTTGGGATTTAGCCCGAATGAGTTGGTTTTTGGACACAGGGTCAGGGGGCCCCTCCACATAGTCAAGGAGATCTGGGAGGGAGTCACAAAGCCATGCTCGCTTCTAAAGTATGTTGTTGAAAGCCGTGAGAGAATGCTAAAGAGCTTGGAGGTAGCAGGTCGGAACCTTAAGAGTTCACAAGCTCAGATGAAGGACAGATACGACCAGAAGGTGAAGCTGAGGGACTTTGAAGTAGATCAGGAGGTACTGATACTACTGCCTCTGGTGGGACACCCCTTGTCTGCCAAGTATTCTGGTCCGTATCGGGTTGTAAGGAAGGTTTCTGATCTAGACTATTTAGTAGCTACTCCTGATCGTAAGAAAAAGAACCAACTTTGCCATGTAAATCTGATGAAAGAGTATGTGAGGCGCCCCTCCGAGCCTCTCACTGTCCCGGTGTTGATCTGCAGCGATCGTGGTGGAGAAGGAGGAAGGGACAGTCAAGCTGCGGGGGAGGATAATTGGGATTGTCATGTTTTCGCGGATCAGTGGGCGGGGAATTCTAGACAAGTGGCTCACGAGTTGATATCGCACCTGCCTGAGCAACAGCGTGTAGCTGTGCAGCACTTGTTTGATTCAAACCCAGCTGTTTTCGCGGAGCATCCTGGCCTCACTACTCAAGCGGTGCACGATGTCGATGTTGGGGACCACCCGCCCTTTAAATCAGTGCCATACCGTGTTCCCCCTATTAAATTACCAGCACTTAGGGAAGAGCTGGATTATATGCTGAAACGTGGGCTGATTTCTGAGGGTGCAGTAAGGTGGACTTCCCCAGTCACACTGCAGCCCAAACCAGATGGCAAGGTGCGGTTTTGTATAGATTTCCGCAGGTTGAATGGTTTAACCCCCACAAATGCCTACCCTCTCCCTCGCGTGGACGACAGTGTGGATAAGATAGGAAAAGCCAAGTTCCTCACTAAGATAGACCTTGTTAAGGGTTATTGGCAAGTGCCCTTGTCTGAGCGAGCGCGAGAGGTGTGTGGGTTTGTGGTGGACGGTGCCACATATCGTTGCCATGTTATGCCATACGGGCTGAAAAATGCCCCTGCAACCTTTCAGAAATTAATGAACGACATTGTAGCCGACATTCCCAACTGTACGGTGTACCTAGATGATGTCATAATATACGACAAGGATTTTAACAGTCACTGTGCTCACATCGGACAGCTTTTTAATAAACTGAATGAAGCAGGTTTGGTGGTAAACCTGGGTAAGTGCGATTTTGTCAAAGCCACAGTTTTGTACCTGGGGTTCGAGGTGGGGATGGGTCAGGTGTGCCCTCCACAGACAAAGATCAAAGCCATCGATCAGTTTCCCCAGCCTACGACTAAGAAACAAATCATGCGGTTTCTAGGTATGATAGGCTATTATCGTCGCTTCATCAAAGGCTATTCGACTGTACTTGCACCTTTAACTGACTTATTATCTAAGGACAAGAAGTTCCGGTGGTCTCCTGAGTGTGCAGAGGCGTTTTCCTTGGTGAAACACCTGTTATGTACCCACCCCATACTCAGGGCCCCGGACTTCAGCAGACCTTTTCAGCTGGCGACTGATGCCAGTGGCGTAGGGGTTGGGGCTGTCTTGTTACAGACAGATGATGAAGGTATCGAACATCCAGTGAGTTTTTACAGTAAAAAATTCAATAGTGCACAAAGGAATTACTCTGTAATTGAAAAAGAACTCCTGGCGATAGTGCTGGCGCTCAGACACTTCGATGTATATGTTCCTGCTTTCGGACCAGTCGTAGTGATTTATACCCTCTGAAATTCTTGAATCAGTTTCATAACCGGAATATGAGGCTGACCAGGTGGTCACTCATGCTTCAGGAGTATAATCTGGACATATGCCATATTGCCGGTTCTGATAACGTGATAGCGGATTGTCTATCAAGGGTGGATGATGTTGGTTAGACTGCCACAGGATTGAGGGTTGAGTGTGGAGGAAAATAGGCTGTCACTGTAGTTCAGCCGAAAAAAACAAATTAAAAAAGCAAAAACCTTATAAAAACTCTTTATTTTTTATAACGTGTAGAATTTTGTATAAGTTGTTGTAGCAGTATCTAAGTTGAATGTTTTCGCTTATTGTCGCTAAGTTAGTTGAACTTGCTCGGTGGAGCGCAACAGTCTTTATTTTTTTTATATATAGTGCCTTGTGTCGCAAGAGTGTGTGGTACTATGAGAAGCTTTCTGTTAGATATGAAGAACTTAGTCAAGGGTCTTATATCTTGGGGGAGGTGTGACGCTTCTGCATAGTAGCCACGTGCGGGCATGCGCGCGCGTCGGCTGCCCAGCCGTTTAGAAACCGGCTGGTGGCAGCCGGCCGGCAGGCTTTTCCTTAGTATATATCCTACGACAATGTAACTAATGTCTGGGATATTCTTATGTTGTTTCACAGCTTGTAGCTGCCCTTATTCTTAACCAACGCATATTAGTATATTTTATTCTCGATAGTTGATTATTTCATTATAATATATAAGATGTAAGTCTAGTGAGGGCGGGAGGAGACGAGCGGGAGAGAGAGACCGGCTTGGGACGTTGCTTCGCTTGCCAGCTTGGGACGAGCCTGAAGCGTTGCCATATGCATTTGATTGCAACGTTAGGCTTAGTTTCGACTCACGCACGGGGTAGAGGATTTTGACCTGGCAACTGTGTTGAGTGTTGCCAAGCATGGGATGTATTCTGCATGCCTAGGGCGGGGTCCAGACAGATTCAAGACTCAGAGCTCACCTCACTGTCGTACCCTTCGGATCCCCTTGATATCTATCCCTCTCAACCCCACTTAGAAACTTTCTCTCTTACTTTTATACCTTCCTTCCACTACTTCACCAATCTATTTAATTATCCCATCACCTTGATAGACCTTATATCTATTATTGTATTAACGACGAGCTCTCAGATAACTAGATAGGATTTTGGGCCTTATGCAGAGATGTAATTGTTAATGAGACCTAGGAAGCTTTTTTGTTGTCTCATATTTGGTGGTTTCATGCTTGCTAGTGTGTTCTTGTGTCAGGTTAGCAGGGGCTAGACCGGAGGGGAGGCTTTTTGCGATCCTTTAAGTAGTCTGCTGGTGCGAGTCCTGTGGACCCGCACGACTTTACTAGGATACCCGTGGGAGTCTGGGGGCATTTTCTTGTCTGTGTCCCTGTGTGTCTAGTGTTGTGTTGTGTGAGGGCCCTTGCCTAGTCCACTCAGCACTGTGCTAGCACGTCTTGCTTTTGTTTTAGGGTCGCCAGGAGAGAGTCAGATACTTGCGATCTGAGTCTCTCAAGAGAGCACCCTTTCAATTAGAGTAATTTGGCGCACAGACTTGGGAACGTCCCTAGGCTAGAGCAGGTGGCTCAGCCCGGGTATCCGAAGCCTATATCCTTCCGGCTAGACCTCTGCCACCTGGCAGATTAACAGCTAGGGGTTTATTATCTCTGTATGCTTGTTATTGTGCCACAGTTTACCGTTTTTGTGAGCATTGTGAGTCAGGGTGTGGCTTAGAGACTCTGTCCGAGCAGGCTTGCCTGACTAAGAGTGAGAAGCACACCTGTATGTGGTTATGTTGCGAGTTGCTGCCTTTATTTAATTATACCTATGCCATTATACACTGTAGGTCCTATCACTAGTATTTATTCCTGCTTATGAGTTAAGAGTTCTCTAAATCCGTAACGTACTTTCTTTGCTAAGCATCAGATCCTACAGTAGCCGCATGCAGTTTAGAAACCCGCATCTTGTCTACCGGTACAATGTTTTGAGGACTGTTTGCTTTCACCTTCTTTCACGCAGGGGTGATTAGTTGTATTAATTAACGTAATGTTAAATGTACTTTCTTCTAGTTTGTTATTAAATTGTTTCTGCAATTTAATTCCGTTATCTATCTTTTCCTTGAAGCTTTAAGTCAACTTAATTGTGTGATCTTTTAATATATAGCCTGCTTGACTATCAGCAGTCTATAGTGCGTGCACCCTGTAACCGAGTCATAGGATACCTCGTTGTCCAGGCAGGACTCTTGACGGTTTAGGGTGGTTTGTTGCCTGGGTTTATAGATAAGGGTTGGATCTAGCGTTTTCCGTTGTTGCTTGTTGCCGCATACCTAGTCCAATAGAAAGAGCCCAGTGTTTATATATCCCAGGACGTAACACTATATTTTGGCACTGGTTTGGTTGGTCTTGGTATATTTGGCACTGGTTGAGAGCTATTGGTTGAAATGGTCTACTGGTTGAGATGTCCGGGAACAATCTTTAAGACTTAGAGAGAAGTAAAGGAGAAAAGAAAGAGCACATATTGTTCTAGCTATCATTAAACGATTATATTGAGATTAGGAAGGAGTTCAAGTCAGAGGGATGATTGAAATACTTTATTACCCGTTTGACTGCTAGAGGGCCTTCCAAACTGAATATAATCGTCTAATGATAACCAAAATAAACTGTAAATATGCGTCAAAGGGTTAATGTATCCTGGCTATTCTTACTTAGACGATTATGTTCAGCTTAGAAAGGATCGGTGGGAGTCCAAATAGTAATGGGACAAAAGGTTCAAATTTTTGCAGAATATACTGTAATAGTTCAGTTTCAATCATATTAAGGGGTGGTTATTAGTTAGTTTCCTAGACCTCCATCAAACTTAAAATTACACCCCCTTTTAAGATAAGCGTTTACATTTTTTGGCAGAAAAAGATTTCGGTCTCATGTATTTTTAAACGCAAAATTTAATTGGTTATGCTTACCTTCATTTTCAAATATATTAAATTTATATCAAGTTACTGCACAAAAATAGGTGTTTTTCATTCCAGCTGATCCCGGTGTTTGTGATCATTGTTGACCACTTGTCAATTTCAGGGTATGAGGAAGGCAAGGTGAAGCTTAAAGAAAGATGGGTTGTTATTGTAGATTCCGTTCTCCCTCATTTTTAGCCCAATTGCTTTTGAGGTTTTAAGACGTTCGCCCTATTAGTTTGGAGATTTTACGAACTTGTGCCCCATTTATGTCAATTTCAAGACCTTTCGTGCCATTTAGGTGTCTTTTTTTTCCTGTCGAGCGATAGCGAGCTTGAAATTTCAGATGACAAATTGACAAATTTTGTTTATGTCTAGGGGGGGTAATTTTAAGCTTGGTGGAGGTATAGGGAACAAACTAAAAACCTCCTCTTAATCACCGATATCTGACGAAAATGCAATAATAATGTCGGTTGCTAATGATTAGAATGTAGCCTATGTTGCACTTGATTTTGTGTTTATAAATGTACGACAACGATATTTAATGCTGATAAAACTGCTATTGTTTTCCAGATCCTTTTACGTATGTTGAGACAGACAAGCTGATATACAAACTAATTTTATATATTTTTTTGAAACGCAGGAAGGATATAGGATAGCAAAAAGGATTAAATGAGATGGTATGTAGCCTTTTATTTGATGGACGTTCTGCCTATGCTGAATAAAATCGTCTAATAGTTACCAAAATATAATGAAAAGGACGTCACCGGTACTGTACGGTATAAATTTGGTACTGGTTAATATGGTCTACTCTCTACTGGATGAATTGTCAGCACCCTCCAAATATAAGTCGCCCGTTTCTCCCCAGCGCCTAATATATTTTGTGTTTTCCACCCTCCTCCCCTCTTCCAGGATTCCTTCACGCTCCATAGCTCTCCCCCTCTCTCTCCCCTATTAGTCCCCTCTTCACTTTCCCTCCTTGTGGCTCCTTCACTTCTGATACTCTCTCTCTCTCTCTCTCTCTTCTAAATTTGCCTCCTTGACTTTTGATACTTACTCTCTCTCTTGCTCTCTCTCCTCTATAGTTAGCTATAAGAGGACCTCAGAGGCTATCAACACTTCTGGATTACTTAACCAGCACACTGTAAGTCAATAATAGCGTCAGGACTGGAACCCCTTTTCGAGAACCCCAGTCCCTTGTGTCTCTCTGCTAACTGTCAAAACATTTGTTTCTGGTGCCATTATGTCACACTGTAGAACTTCAAGTTACCGATGCTTTTGAAACCCTTACTTAACCCCTTCTGTACCGGCGTCGTCTCTTTATTGCTATTCTAGCTATATTTAAACGATTTTATAAAGCATAGGAAATATATACGGTAGCTAAAACGGTTAATTAAAACAGAGTGTAGCCTTATAAATGGTAAACGTTCTTCCTCACCTGACTAAAATCGTCTAGTAGTTGCCAGAATATAATGAATAGGACATCATCACCGGTACTGTACGAGTTAATATTAAATTTGACTCATCATTGAAACGTATTTGTGTACATAAATAACAATGACTCTTGAATCAGGCGCTTTCAAATTCTAGGTATGAAATCCTCTCAACACATGCCGTAATCATGAAATCCAATATCTACATGTGCAATTTATTATCGTGTTTGTACTGTCTGACCTGCAAAGAGACTCTAAAACATATAACTCCCGCACGTTGGGGCAAGCCCCGACGCCTTCACTCCTCCTCGAGATCCCTTCCTCAACTCTTGCTACTTCCTCTGTCCCCTTCCTTGCTTCGAGGCATTAAGAGGGTATGGTTAACATTTTATTTGATCTTTTCATTCATTTATTAGTATTCTACTTTCCTCCCTACACCTCCATCAAGCTGTAAAATACACCCCGTAGACCCCCCCCCCCCCACCCCCTTTAAGATAAATTTGTACCTTTAGGTAGAAAATGTCCCAACCGATGGCCGGTTACTCTTAAAATTACAGGTTCGCTATCGCTCGCCAGGACAAATATAGACACCTAGGTGGCACGAAAGATCTTAATATTGACAAAGAAATTGGGCGTAAAGTCTTAAAATCGCCAAACTAATGGGCCGAATTATTTATAATCTAAAAACCAATGGAGCTAAACACGAAGGATAAGGGGGGCCAGAAAAACGGAGAGAGAGAGAGAGAGAGAGAGAGAGAGAGAGAGAGAGAGAGAGAGAGAGAGGGGGGGGGGGATGGGGGGAGTGGAGGACCCTCGTTCAAACTTCAGGTAAATGTCGGGGACAAAACAAATTATATGCTTAGGTTTAGTACGAGAGAGAGAGAGAGAGCGAGAGAGTAAAGATGAGCGAAGGAGTGTTGTATAAGAACACAAATAGAGGAAGTCTGAGGTATGGAACAGAATATGGAGAAGGAAGAGGGTTCCCAAGTGAGTATGTACTAATTGTCAGGTCTGTGGAGAGAGAGAGAGAGAGAGTTATGAAGTAAACCACAGCTGATATTAATTTAATTAACCCCTTCAGCACCATGACGTAACTTTCATCATATTTTGGTTACCATTAGGCGATTTTCCTTACCTTATAAACTACATTTAAGACTCAAAGGGAAAAATATGTTTGCAATAGACCCTCTGAGCAATACAGGTCCTTCTTAAACTGCACAGAATCGTCTAAATTTAGTCAGAATCAAAGGCAAAAAGACGCCATGGGGCTGAAGGGGTTAAGGGGAGACAGACCATTTGTCTGGACCTCCTTCTCCCTAATGTTTAGCCCCACTAGTTTTGAGATTATAAGACGTTCGGCCCATTAATTTGGCGATTTTAACACCTTTCGACCCATTTCGTTGTCAATTGTAAGACCTTTCGTGCCATTTAGGTGTCGATTATTTCCTGGAAAGCGACAGCGAGCCTGCAATTTTAAGAGGAATCGGCCTTCGGCCGGGACATTTTTCTACCGAAAATGTACACATTTATCTTGAAGGGGGGTCCTGGGGGTGTTTTACTAAGTTTGATGGAGGTCTATGGAGGAAACTAAAAACATATATGAATAAATTAATTAATAGACCAAACAAACAGCCAGTCTCCCCTTGAGGATACTATAGTACAGGTTGGGAGAGAGGTATTCTGACCAGGAGTCGAACCCATTCACTCCTAGTGTATTTGGAAGAGTTGGGCACCATACCCACTGGACCATCCGTCGAGTGGGTACGATCATACGATGTCCAACTCTTCCAAATATACCTGGAGTGAGCGGGTTAGAATCCTGGTCAAAATAACTCTCTCCCAACCCATCTGATGTCAAGTATTGGGATAATCTTATTTATTTATTTCACTCCACACACCAAACATCTCCCAAAGAATTTAATGAAAGCATGTGATCCACCGGGATTCGAAAATGGGAATTACCACATACAGACTTAAACACTATCCATCACACCATCAAGGCAGTAAAATATTCGTCTTCAATAATGATATTTGTATAGGAAGGCCTACAGTAGTTAATTATAAAAGGTCGTAAATTTTCCTCTTTAGAGACTTGGGTCGAGACCTAATTTTATTATTTGTAAGTTCAAAAGCTACATTTAACCAATGATGGAGACATTTCCGGAGCAGTGAATGCTAAATTAATATTAATGCCATCGATTGTAAAATGTTAACTTTCTTAGCATAATGAAACTCTAAGGGCATATATTATATATATATATATAATGAAGAGAAACACCAGGGTGTGATAGAAAAGCACGTCCATCGTGTCTATATTTATTGCAACGTTTCGGAGACACACTTACTCCATCATCAGGCAAATCTAAAAATAACACACAATTTTAAGAAAACACTAGTATCATAGTGAATTACAATAATTTCATAAAGCCTAAGCAAAATAACATCGTATGATAATATGAAGAAAGACTATGGTAAACCTAAATACGTATTGTAAATTGGTGATACAGAAACACATAGATTCATAGATGACATAATAAATACCACAAACATTATAAGTTAATCACAACACTTCTAAACATCATACATACGGAAACACGAAAAATTACTTACTTTATGAAGATGTTAAAAACACAGGAGGGCGGTTGATTTTTCATTGCTACCTAATGAAGGTTTTAGTTTCACTGATATTAGAGATTCCATTATTGTGAGTTCCTCTCCGTATCGACACGACTGGAGAACAGAAATTATCCTGGAGGAAGGGGTGATTTAAGTCTAGGGCATGTTGACGTATGGCGCTATACGAGGGATTAAAATATGGCTTTGTTCTAACCGACTTACCCTTGTGTTCAAAGATACGTACCTTCAGTTGACGTTCTGTGCAACCTATATACATTGCATTACATCAATGATATTGATTTTTGTAAACTACAGAGGACTGTAGTTCTTTAGGTATTATATCTTTGAACGTAAAGAAAGTACTGATTGTTTGCGTAGGTCTGTAAATAACTCTTACTTTAATCTGAAGGTAAAATTAATGTAGGAGTTTATTGAGTTTGTTCTCTAATGAGAAACCGCTTTTACCCGAAACGTTGCAATAAAAATAGACAAGATGAACATGCTCTTCTATGAAGTTCTATCACGCCCTGGTGTTTCTCTTCATTATTCGCCTCCGTTTTCCACTGACAAGATCAATAGCTGATATATACAGTATATATATATATATATATATATATATATATATACCCGGTATACAGTATATATATATATATATATATATATATATATATATATATATATATATATTAGGCTAAAATTAGAAGAATATAGTAAGGTCAAAATTGGGCGTACCAGGAGATAAAGGGGGTAGGGTTTATTTATTTGACTGTGTATTAGTATGTTTATTTATTAATTAATTTAGTCCTCTCAAGACCTCCATCAAGTTTAAAAGAACATCCCCAAGATTCCCCTTCGAGATAAATTCGTACATTTTTCGGTAGGAAACTCGACCGGCTCCTCCAAAATTTCAGGCATGCTATCGCTTGCCAGGAAAAATCTACACCTAAATGGCATAAAAGGTTTTAATGTTGACAAATTAAGGAGGCGAAAGAACTTATAATCGACAAACTAATTAGGCGAACATCTTAAAATCTCAAACCTAATGTGGCCAAACATGGAGGAGAAGGGGGCCCACAGAAATAGATTCATCCCCTCTAGTGGACTAAGAGCAACTATGGAACACCCCATTCTTAACATAAATCCTTTATTACAAACCCCAATGCACTTAAATAAATTTATGAAAGCATATGATCCTCCCGGGACTCAAAATTGGGACCCCACACCCAGAACTTAAGCATCTAAACCATTACACCACCAACACAATGTGAGATCATGGTTAGCCCTCTAAGTCCTATAACATCTATATTCTAGCTACCACCAGACGATTTCATTAACCCTCTCTGTATATTATAAAACATCTGAGGTGAAGTCATTGATGTCGGGGGAGAGAGAGAGAGAGGAACTGGGAGAATGGATGATAAAGGAGGAGAGAGATGAAGAAAGAAGGAAGAGCGAAGGTTTGGGATAGGAGTACGAAAGAGAGGAACTGGAAGAATGTATGATAAAAGAGGGAAGGGAAGAAAGAAAGAATAGCGAAGATTTGGGATAGGAGAACGAAAGAGAGGACTGGGAGAATGGATGATAAAAGGAGGACAAAAAAAAAATAAAAGCGAGGATTTGGGATAGCTATAGGAAGAAGCAAGGCGTTAGGGTTTGATCGAAGGAATATAGGCTTATAGTCAGATATAAACGGGAAGTATCTTGACTTGAAGTGCTTTTTCAGTTACATCTAATATATACCTTGAAGAAAAGACAGGGTTTCAAAAAATAATTTAATATCGCAGTAAAGGTTTATATATATTTGTTGTCATGAAAATAATTGTCGAACGACTCCTGCAACACCAGCTGAGACCCTCTAGAAGATCGTGGGGTCTCTTCCATAGGAGTATGGAGAGGCTGAGGATGGTGGAGGAGCTTCGAAGATGGCTGGGTGATGCTGTTATTGGGGACCTGGGCATCTCGCTATCTCCACCGGGGTCCCACACAGAATATCGTGTGCCCTCCTTTTGCCTGAGCCCCCGGAACACCATCAGCGGACCTCACCTTCAACAGAGTACCTCTTCCTTCACCTCAGTGGCAGTCCATCGCCAGTCGAGCTTCCAGAAAAACACCAGAACATCAACCAGCCAAGCAAAACACCGCTAACTGTCACCACCACACACCATAACCTGGGACACGGCAGAACAACAAGTACCTGGGACACGGCAGAACACCTGGGGGATCCTCACACACATCATGGACCCCCCTGAACACCGCCAGAATCCCCGAATATCACCACCATCATCATCTAACAACATCAACAAGTTCCTGACCAAACATCGCCAGGAACACATGAACCAAAATTATTTGACATAAAACAAACAAATGAATAAATAAACAAACAAATAATAAATAAATATATAAACATCCCTTTAACAACAGCAAGGTGGATGGCCCACTAACTTTTCTCTTCCACTGTATTTCATCTTTCCTACTTTCTCTTCCCGCCACCCACTCTGTGGTGCCTCTCTTCACCCCCCTACCTTTAAAAAAAAAAAAAAAAAAAAATAATAATTGTCGAACATGAACTAAATAAAGAAACTGAAATGATTGATGATAAAGGGAGGACAGAGAAGAAGAAATAATAGCGTGGATTTAGGGTGGCTATAGGAAGAAGCAAGGCGTTAGGTTTTGATCGAAGGATCGAAGGCTTCTAGTCAGATATAAACGGGAACTATCTTGCGATGCAATGATGTTGAGGGATAGCCTTAAGTATCGGCCCCTCTCGTTGGTCTTCTTACACCTTCCCCAGTTTTCTTTTTTCACTGTAGACGTATTATTCCTTCATCTTCTTACTGGGGTCCTTATTTTCTATAAATTTTCATGTTATCCAAAATATATTAGGCCTATCACTTTTTTTTTTTTTTTTTTTTTATTAATCCTTTTCTTGTTGCACTTTTCTTACTTTCTTTTTACATTTTTTATAAATTTATAAAACACTTTAGCTCTCCTAAATTTTCCTGTGTTCTTAATTTTCTGTTCTTTCGTCAAGTTCATTTATCCTCTTTTCTCTGCTTTTCCAACATCTATTTAAGTATTGTTTTATCTCTTCGTTTCTGACTTGAAGAGCTGTTTCGGTTATATCTAATATACCTTGAAAAAAACACGGAGATCTCACAAAATAATTTAATACCGCAGTAAGGGGGTTTCTATATATTTTTTGTCGTTAAAATAATTTTAAAACAATAAAAACTATAAACTAAGACAGTAGAAAACAGTTATAATAGGCAAGAATACATTAGAACGTTCAATAAAATATCCTTAGCAGTTTGAAAGCTTTGGAAATCGAGCCTGAACCTATGTATATTTAACCTAATCCTATTCAAACTTATCTTAAAAGACTATTATATTCAGGTAAAATCATCAATAATCACCATATAGAATTTTGTAAACCCTAATTATAAGAAATAGTAAAGCAAATACTAGGTCAAACATAATATCGTAAATTGAAATACTCATGTTAAACTAATTATAAACCCTAAACATAAGATAATTAGAACCGCCACGGACAAGCTTCGTGGGGTTACCACCAGATGGAGAATGGTCGCTTTGGGGACTAACCACAATATTTTATAGGTCAAAAAGAAATATACCAAGATTATGCGTTATATACTATTAGCAGCCATTATTATGATTTTTGAATCAGTTTTCGTTTGTTTAATTTGTAGCATATTCGCTCTTTGTAAATATAAAACTAGATTCTCTGAATGTCTCAAACCTTTGTACAAATATATTATCGTTTCAGTTCCTCTATTCAGAGGTTTATGAAGTAAATAATTCATCCAATATAAGTTTCTTAGAAGTGTTTGACATTATATAGCGTTTAAACCTAACGTAGAGTAGAATATTATAATAGTTCATAAAATAGGACGGGCTATACCAATTATTGGTCTTGAGCGTGGTCTCGGGCATGTCGGGCTTATCAATTGTGATGCCTCTACGGTACGAAAACCTCTATCCGTAAACAGGTCTTCTTGCCGTTCAAGGATTTCGCCATTACTTTACTCTTTATTACTATATCACGAAAATCATGATTATATTTTCATATAAGTATGCTCCATTAATTGATGCTATGTATTATCATAATATGAAAATCAACAGAAGTTCTGGAAAATTTAGTAAGCTGTCGATATAGTTTTTGGCAACAAAAATGACAGTGGGTTGCTCGTGCATGTGAGTTTGAGGGGTGAGGGAGAGTGTGTATCCTACGTCGGCATGATGACTTATGAGGTCCTGCCATATCCTCATATAATTGCGCGTCCATATGTTTAGTGAGTTTTAACAATAGTTAAACTTACTGACAGTAGCTTATTCCACTGTAAATAATTCTACTATAACATGTGTTCATTATATCTACTACTTCTATAAGGATTTGGTGCTAAGCAAGTTAACATTCATACTTTGCAAGCAATATGTGGATTCTCATAAAAAAAAAAAAATCGCCATGTGTAATGATTATAGGGTTATAGTTGATACATATATTAATTGTGTGTGCACAAATAGACATGTTACTACCAAAAAGACACCACTTGTGAATGGAATGTCTTTTAAATGAAACTTATTATATTGTCGAGTTGCCAAGTAAATTACCACTTGTCCTAGGGTCCTGCGACAATGCGACAATTTTCCGTCTGGTGGTCACCCCAAGAAGCTTGTCCGAGGCGGTTTTAATTAGATAGCTTAGCACCTGCCACGGCAGACGAAAATGTAAAACCTCAAATAAAAACAGCAAGGTGGTAGGCCCACCAACTTGTACTCTCCTACTATATTTCATCATGTCCTACCTATACCTTATACACATGTCCTCCCTTTCCTCCCACTTCGGCTCAGCCTAGGGTAAAAAAACAAAAAAAAAACACACACACACACACAAAATTAGGCCTACTGTGTCTAGATCGTTTCACAAATTTTAACCCTCTAGTCGTGTCAAAGCTGACCTCAAACGTAATACAAGAGAGAGCGATAGGACAAGGGACAGATATAGAAAATTGAGGTCGACGAAAGAGGAGTTATAAGAATGGAAGATACAGGAGCGGAGAGGAAAATGGGAATAAGGCAAATGAGAGTCTAGGTTAGAAACAAGAAGAGGCCAAGGTGTTGAAGGAGCAAGGCGAAATACCAGAGAGGGGAAAAGTAAAAATGTGAAGGTCTGTGTAGATTACGTCTAATAAACAATGGCGGAGAGAGAGAGAGAGGAAAAGAAAACGATCATAAACTTTACTTAAAATAGGACTTCAGAGGCTATCAACCCTGTTGGATTATTAAGCCAGCACAAGAATAACGTCAGAACTGGAGCCTCTCTGTGAGAACTCCAGTCCCTTGATCATAAACTCCACAACTACCTACCTTTTATATGTCTATACTGCTTCTTCTTTAACACCTCACGAGCGGGGGGTTCTGGGCTATTTTGGGCATATTCAGGCCCTCCTGAATGATAAATCAAGTATCTGCATGAAATGAAATGTATTCAGCAAAAAACTAGGCGCTAAAAGCTTCAAAATGAGACCAGAACGAGCTACTCGTCGTTCTCAGGCAGTGGTACCAACAACATGGGAGTTTAGCGTATAGCGTAATATTTGTTCCAGCTACGCTCACTACTGGCTATACTGCCGGCCTCTCGAGAACACAGGGAGGGTGAGTCAGTGGGCGGCGGTAGGCCCTGGGAGTCGGACGTGTGGCCCGCTGCGCTCCCGGCCATTTGCACTCAATTTTAACCCTTTAAAAGACTTAATAATGCTTGTAACTTGCTGCAAATTGGCGCCCGGCTATAGCCGGGCGCCGCTCTTTAGGGGTTAACTCCCTTCACTCCACCCGACAAAATCTGTAAAAAGATAAGAATAATCTAAATAATACATTGGTCTGGTCTGGATAATATATTTCACTCTCAACACCAAACACCTCCCAATGCAATTAATTAAACCATGTGATCCTCCCAGGATTCGAACCTGGGTTACCACATACATATCTTAAACACTAACCATTACACCATCAATACAGTTTAAGGTTAAGTACATGACTACGATTATATATCCATTTATCGAATACAGGATATGAATTTAATCATGTACTCAAACCCATTTGCACATTAAGTGAAAGAAAAGAACATTATATGGGGCACAGAAGAAAAATATACAAACACATATCAATTGAAATTTAAAACTTTCAAAATAAAGCCAGAAACCGCACAATATACAGACAAACGAACTTATAAAACAACGATGTGGAAGTAATGTATTATAAATTAAGCAACACAATTAATGAAATAGAAAACATACAAAATGTTTTTTTATAAAAATGCGTAACTAAATTTGACAAAAACTTGTACTAATATGCATTCTACTATCGCTATATGTAGCCAACGTACTTTCTGTTCTGTATAATAATTATCTTAGGGCTCGTCACAAGGTCTATAGACAAATCTAGATCACTAGTAAAAATATATTTATATACCAGCCGTCCGGCTGGCTCAGTTGATAGCGTGCCTGATTCCCATCTTGAAGGTCTCGCGTTCAATCCCCGCTCAGATTGAAAAGTTTTTCTGGGATACAGCCGGCAGTTACCATCTCCCCATGAGCAAGAGGGATGGGTAATGGTATCTGGTAGACTAAAGAAAGCCAAGCGCTTGTGAATCCTCGAAGGAGGAGATACGGGCGCTATATAAGTAACCAGAAGATTATTATTAATATTACCTATATCTATCTATCTATCTATTGCCTGACGCCGTGATCCCCGAAGGGGTGGCCACGAACGAACCGCCCCCATGCACCTCTGTCCCCAGTCAGTCGACGCCCCTCCCCCCAACCAGCACCGCCTTCGTTCATGTAGTTCCACACTCCATCCTTCCACCTCATATTCGGTCTACCTCTCCCCCTCTGTCCCTCCACCTCGCTCTCGTACACCCTCTTAGTCATTCTCTCGCTTTCCATACGTTCCATATGGCCGAACCATCTCAAGTTGTTCCTTTTGTGACGTTAACCACTCCGTTAGAACCGCATGGCTTGTCCTACAGTGACTCGCTAGGATCGCCAGGGCAGTGGATGGGGCTACAGTTTGTGTATTAGAGTGTGCTTTATTTCATATGAAAGCTTGTGTCATGGGCAGTCCAGAAAGGCTCTTTGTTTTCACCCATGTCAAGGCTTTATATATTTAATTGTAAAGTATATGTTTTATCATTAACTAGTAATGATGGGATCTGGGAGAGAGAGAGAGAGGCCCTTACCATGCTGCAAGCTTTGTTAGTGGTTAGATGACTTGTAACCGCTCTTTTCCCACGCGGCTCGAGCTAGTGCGAGTATATATACAGTTCCTCGCCACTCTCTCCCTCAGATCTGGTTTCTAGAACGCACCCATCTTTTTTCCCTTGCTATCTATCCCCGCTCCGTACCTGAGAATCTTTTCCTCTGCCTATCTCTCTCATTTTCCATATCTTTCACCACCTTTTATTAATATTATACCCCCTCTGGTTAACTCTGCAAAATCAGCTTCATGCTGGCCAGTTGTATTGTGCGTTAAGGTCTGATATAACCCATGTATGTTAGTTGTTAAGATAAGTGGATCACGAAGCATTGGTTGGCATTTATATTGTTTAGTACTGCTTCCTTTAGTTATTAGTGTTCTGCTGGATTAGATAATGCTAGACTAGGAGTCTGATATTATAAGGTATTGTTTCCTATGAGTGCTGGCTTTAGTTAAAAGCTGCACGACATACCTGAGAACTGGAGTTGATTGGGTAAATTCTAGTCTGTGTGCCATTGAGCATAGAGCATGCACGAATGAGGGCTTTTTGCCTATACCATTCTGCACTGTTCTAGTCTCGATTGTTTGTCTTTGAGGTACGCCAGGAGAACGCTTAATACTTCGGTATTAAGGTTTCTCAAGAGAGCTACCCTTCATTATAACGTAATATTTGACGCACAGACTTGAGATTTGCACTAGGCTATGCAGCATGCCATGCGCACCAGTATCTCGTATCATTGACTCTAGCTAGACTTTATCAGTCACAGTAGACATTAAGTATATTAACCTAATTACTCTTTTTATGCATACCCATTTATGATTACACAAGCATTTTGCAGCCTAGTTTGATGTAATGAGACACAAATGACTTAGGCTCTTTTTGTTGATAGGAGTACTGCATTGTTGTGGCGATTATTATTATTGTTGTAGTGTTTAGGATATTCTTGGCTCCGACGGCATTATATATTCTGCCTTTTTGTGTGCATAGCCTGCACGAGCATTGTTCCGCTGCCTGCCTTTTTGGGTTCCATTTCCGATACGAGCATCTTTATAGCATCTAACATTTAAAGAAGATTCCTTGTTAGTGTTGAAGGACTTTAGTGCACTTTCTTTCATGCAGGAGTGCCTGACATTTATTGATTAAAGTAACGTAAGCTGTAACTTCTCTTACCACCTTACTTTGCATACCATAACCAAGCACCTTCGGTTATAGGTAGTAATAGGCTGTTTTCACATAACATTAAGCCTAGAGTAGACGCACATTTATTGAGAGTTTGATAGCCTATTATTGCATATAGAACTCTGTAGAGTATTTGTGTTCTTTGTTCACTGGGAATATACATCAGAGGTTGGAGCTAGCGCTTTCCGTTGTAACATTTATGCCATTACTAGTCCAATGAATAAGAGCCCTGATATATTTGAACCCCAGTCGTAACAAATGGCGACCTTACCTAGGATTTGGTGAACCTACATTTATTAGAAGGGAACATTTGTTGTTTTGGGGAATATTTTGCGGGGATCAGCAAGATTTTTTTTTTTTTGCAACATAGTATAGCCCTTGAGTATTTCCGAGAATTTTTGTGTGTATATTGAGGTATAAGAGTTTGGGGTGCTTCTTTTCTGAATATTGTGGTGAGAAATTTTTGTGAGCATCATGTCTTATACCGGATCAGAGGAGAAAGGAGACACAGTACGTAATGTCGAAACTGAGGAACAGCAGCATGATGAAAGGGTTAATCGGGTGAACTGTGAGGAGGATGCTAGGATATTTTTGCAATGGCCTGTTACTGCCGAGCGGTTGGAGGGTATGGATCGGTACGGTCTTCAATGCCTGGCCACAGCTATCAGTCATGCGGTTACTAGCAGCATGACCAAGGATAACATGATAACGTGTGTACTGGGCAGGGTGACTGGTGAACGAGATGGGTTGAGTGCTCAGAGCCCTTCGGCCATGCTTCCCCTACACTCGACTCCCAGCCATCCTAGTAGTTTGCCGACCCCGGGTACGCTTCCGCAGTTGGGTGGTGACTGGCAGGGTGGGTTGCCCCTGGGGGGACCACCGGTAATTTCAAACAGTGTAGCACCTTCACCTCCTCAAGGGTTAACTCCAGAATTATTGCTTCAGCTCGAATTAGCTAAGATCGAAGAGAGAAAGGCTATCAGGGTATGTGAGCTTCAGCAGCAAACAGAGCTAGCAAAAATCCAAGCGGATTTAGAGTCGACTAGGTACTGTGCCGACATGGATGTAGAGAAGTCGCGAGTAGAGACAACGGGACAGCGACTTGGGGCTGGTAACCGTGTTCATGAGCAGTCTCTCTCGCACTTATTGAAACTGGTTCCGGTGTTTGATGAGAGTGGTGTAACAGAATTTTTCACACGCTTTGAGAAGAAGTGCCAGGAACACCAGTGGCCAGAGAATAAATGGGCAGCACTTGTATCCTCTAGATTAATAGGCAAGGGTCTTAAAGCCTACGATGCGTTACCTTTGGAGTCGTGTATTGTGTATGAGGATCTCAAGGAGGCTGTCTTGAGGGCTTACGAATTGCAACCAGAAACGTACCGTTTGAAGTTCCGGGGTGTAGCTAAGGGAAGAGATAGCACCTTTTTGGAACACGCCCGGGACTTGTCCGATGCTATGGGGAACTGGCTCCGATCTGAGAAGGTAACAACGTTTGATGGAGTTAAGCAGTTAATGATGTTGGAGCAGTTCTTTAAGAGCACGGGCGGTGATCTAACTTTGAACTTAAAGGAGAAAAACCCAAGAACTCTAGTAGAAGCAGCAGAAATGGCTGATCTACGGCTGTCGTTGATTCGGGGTTGCGGGTCCTCACAGAAGTACGATGCAAGTGCTAGGGACCGTTATCCTCCCCCTCCCCGTAGCAATGACACATTTAAACCAAAGAGCAATGAAACTAAAACTGAAGCCAAACCTACCACCACACCGTATGTGAAAAGTCAGGGGCCTTTTACATCACAGTATAAGCCGAAACCGAAATTTATGTGTTTTAGGTGCCACCAGGAGGGTCATAAGGCAAATGAGTGCCCTAGTCGACCTCCTCCGGCAGCCGTGTCTTTTGCTCACGGCATTGGAGTGTTCAAGAGGACATCGGAGTTTGTTAGAGGCATTTCTTCCGAGGTAAATACACTGCCAGTGCAGAAGGATCCGGAAGGCTTATTCCCTGTCCGTGATGCCTTTAGTGACCACAGGGGACTCGGTTGTGTGGAGTTGGGGGGTAGAAGACATGAGGTGAGAATTTTGCGTGACACTGGGGCATCGCAAACACTGTTGAGAAATTTCACTGGTAAACCTGTCAATACGGCGCGGGTGGTTGTGGTTCAGGGAGTTAATGTGACAAGGTCATACCCGCTTGTAAGAATGAAGGTGGAAGTTGATGGTGTGACTCGTGACCTGGATGTAGGAATTGTGGAGAAGTTACCTGTTGGGGGCGTCGACCTCCTTCTTGGCAACGACTTTGCGGGGCCTACTTCTGAGGCTCCACCCTTAGTCGTTGTCGAGAAGCCGGCCGACGTGAGTAGGGAGGAGCAGGAGTGGGTTGGGAAGTGTCCGGGGCAGCCTATGGAGTGTGTTGTCACCGGAGATTCTGCATCCAGGGAGTCACATTCTGGTCAACAATCTTTAGATCAGCGGAGGAAGGGTACCGAGAAGGGGTTGAAAGTTGATGCGGTTGAGAGTTTAGTGTCAACGGACCTTCTCGGGGACTCATTATTAGGACCACATTTCGAGTCTGGAGAAGACCCAGTAACTGTTCCTGAAGGGGCAGGGGATGGGCTTAAAAAGACGAAAGAGTTGAAGGAGGACAGTGATGCACAGTCGGGAGATGTAGCAACAAGGTACCCTGACGCGTACCCTATGATAAATGGGTCGGCGAAGACGGTGGTCCGAAGCTTGCTATTGTATTTTTCCCGGTATGGTTACCCGCAGGGGCTTCAGTCAGTCCGGGGACCCAACTTCACTTCTAGCCTCTTTGTACAAGCAATGCCGCAGCATGGGATTGTTGGGGTTGTGTCATCTGCATATCATCCGGAGAGCCAGGGTGTGTTAGAGCGATGGCACTCAGCCTTGAAATCTGTGCTTCGTTGTTGTTGCTTTGAGAGTGGGAGGGATTGGGATCTTGGCCTGCCATGTGTTTTGTTTGCTGTGTGGGAGGTACCTGGGGAGAGTTTGGGATTCAGCCCTAATGAGCTCGTCTTTGGCCACCGTGTCAGAGGGCCTCTCCATATGGTTGAAGAAGTATGGGAGGGCACAGAAAAACCTTGTTCTATGCTCAAGTGTGTCCTCAACAGTCGAGAACGGATGTTGCGCAGTCTGGAGTTGGCTGGCCGTAATTTGACTAGCTCTCAGGCCCTCAGGAAGGACAGGTACGACCTCAAGGTTGAACTCAGGGAGTTTCACGTCGGTCAGGAGGTGTTGATTCTACTGCCCCTTGTAGGTCACCCCTTATCCGCGAAGTACGCTGGTCCTTATAGGGTGGTGGAGGAGCTATTGGACCTGGTTTACTTGGTAGCCACTCCAGACAGGCGGAAGCACAATCAGTTATGTCATGATAATCCCATGAAGGAGTATGGGAGGCACCCCCCTGAGCCTCTCACTGTGCCTGTGATGACGTTTAGCAGTCAAGGTGGAGAAGGAGAACGGGACAGTCAAGCTCAGGTGGAGGATAACTGGAAGGATAAGAAGTTCAAATGGGCGCCTGAGTGTGAGAAGGTGTTTAGAGAAGTAAAACACCTGTTGTGCACTCACCCGATCCTCAGGGCCCCTGACTTTAGCCTACCTTTCCAACTAGCAACGGAGGCTAGTGGTGTGGGGGCTGGTGCAGTCCTTGTGGAAAAGGACGATGATGGGCTGGAGCATCCTATTAGTTTCTGATCGGAGAAGTAGAATTCGGCCCAGGGGAGCTGCTCTGTTGTCAAGGAGGAGCTGCTGGCGGTTGTGCTTGCGCTGGGGCATTTCGAGGTCTATGTTCCAGCCTATGGTCCGGTCGTTGTAGTTTACCCAGATCATCACCCTCTCAAGTTCTTGGACCAGTTTCACAATCGGAATATGAGGCTGACCAGGTGGTCACTAAGGTTATTGGTATATAACCTGGACATACGCCATATTGCCGGTTGTGACAACGTGGTTGCAGATGGTCGTTCAAGGGTATATGATCCTGGGTAGATTGACACACGGGTAGCCTCCTGCTTTAGTTTGAATAGTATTTTGCGCTTGGTGCTTGTTGGCTCGCGGTTGTAGCCCAGCGTATTGGGTCGTAAAGCAGGATTTGAGCGTTTGGTATAGAAGAAAAAACTAGGCTTGCCCCTATAGTGCAGCCGAAATAAACAAATTATAAACATAAAAATCAAATAAAAACTCTTTCTTTGATAGTTGAATTTTTTTAGTATGTTATAGCAGTAATTCTGAGTTGCACTCCTCTCAGAATGCTGGGCTAGAGAAGCTTGCTCTTGAGGAGCATAACTACATATAATTTAACCTATGGTGTTGGGGAGGGTTATAATTTTGGAAAATGTTTTGTTGAAGAACTGTGCCAGATATTTTACTGCCGCTGGGTGATGGGAAGTGGAGATATAGCATGGGTTCTAACCATCAGATTTTTGTGAGCCTTGGGGCCTCTGGGAAAAATCTTGGGGGGGGGGTGTGACGTTAACCACTCCGTTAGAACCGCATGGCTTGTCCTACAGTGACTCGCTAGGATCGCCAGGGCAGTGGATGGGGCTACAGTTTGTGTATTAGAGTGTGCTTTATTTCATATGAAAGCTTGTGTCATGGGCAGTCCAGAAAGGCTCTTTGTTTTCACCCATGTCAAGGCTTTATATATTTAATTGTAAAGTATATGTTTTATCATTAACTAGTAATGATGGGATCTGGGAGAGAGAGAGAGAGGCCCTTACCATGCTGCAAGCTTTGTTAGTGGTTAGATGACTTGTAACCGCTCTTTTCCCACGCGGCTCGAGCTAGTGCGAGTATATATACAGTTCCTCGCCACTCTCTCCCTCAGATCTGGTTTCTAGAACGCACCCATCTTTTTTCCCTTGCTATCTATCCCCGCTCCGTACCTGAGAATCTTTTCCTCTGCCTATCTCTCTCATTTTCCATATCTTTCACCACCTTTTATTAATATTATACCCCCTCTGGTTAACTCTGCAAAATCAGCTTCATGCTGGCCAGTTGTATTGTGCGTTAAGGTCTGATATAACCCATGTATGTTAGTTGTTAAGATAAGTGGATCACGAAGCATTGGTTGGCATTTATATTGTTTAGTACTGCTTCCTTTAGTTATTAGTGTTCTGCTGGATTAGATAATGCTAGACTAGGAGTCTGATATTATAAGGTATTGTTTCCTATGAGTGCTGGCTTTAGTTAAAAGCTGCACGACATACCTGAGAACTGGAGTTGATTGGGTAAATTCTAGTCTGTGTGCCATTGAGAATAGAGCATGCACGAATGAGGGCTTTTTGCCTATACCATTCTGCACTGTTCTAGTCTCGATTGTTTGTCTTTGAGGTACGCCAGGAGAACGCTTAATACTTCGGTATTAAGGTTTCTCAAGAGAGCTACCCTTCATTATAACGTAATATTTGACGCACAGACTTGAGATTTGCACTAGGCTATGCAGCATGCCATGCGCACCAGTATCTCGTATCATTGACTCTAGCTAGACTTTATCAGTCACAGTAGACATTAAGTATATTAACCTAATTACTCTTTTTATGCATACCCATTTATGATTACACAAGCATTTCGCAGCCTAGTTTGATGTATTGAGACACAAACGACTTAGGCTCTTTTTGTTGATAGGAATACTGCATTGTTGTGGCGATTATTATTATTGTTGTAGTGTTTAGGATATATTGACGGCATTATATATTCTGCCTTTTTATGTGCATAGCCTGCACGAGCATTGTTCCGCTGCCTGCCTTTTTGGGTTCCATTTCCGATACGAGCATCTTTATAGCATCTAACATTTAAAGAAGATTCCTTGTTAGTGTTGAAGGACTTTAGTGCACTTTCTTTCATGCAGGAGTGCCTGACATTTATTGATTAAAGTAACGTAAGCTGTAACTTCTCTTACCACCTTACTTTGCATACCATAACCAAGCACCTTCGGTTATAGGTAGTAATAGGCTGTTTTCACATAACATTAAGCCTAGAGTAGACGCACATTTATTGAGAGTTTGATAGCCTATTATTGCATATAGAACTCTGTAGAGTATTTGTGTTCTTTGTTCACTGGGAATATACATCAGAGGTTGGAGGTAGCGCTTTCCGTTGTAACATTTATGCCATTACTAGTCCAATGAATAAGAGCCCTGATATATTTGAACCCCAGTCGTAACACTTTTCACACTTTCCAGCACATCTACCTCCACACCACACCTCCTTCTTACTTCCTCATTAGTCTGTCTATCCCTCCATGTAACTCCGCACGCACTCCTTAAGTAATTCATTTCCACTGCTCTCACTCTTGGTCTGAGTCTCTCAACCAACGTCCATGCTTCGCTTCCGTAAGTCAGTGTCGGGATTACCACTCTGTCATGCAAGGACTTCTTCACTTCCATACTGACCACCCTATTTCTTGTTACTGCTTTTAGCGTTCCTACAACCCTCTTCCCCTGTTGTACCCTCTCCCGCACCTCTTCATCCATAGTCCCATCTTTACTCAACACACTGCCCAGATACTTAAAAGAGTTGACGATCTCCATAGCCTGACCGTTCAGCTTCACCTCACACTCTGTGACTTCACCCCTTTCGAAGACCATAACCTTGCTCTTCCCCGTATTTACCTTCAAATTCCGTTTTTCGCACACTGTTCCAAACTCATTTACCAGACCCTGCAACTCCCATTCATTATCACTCATCAGAACTGTATCATCCGCAAACAGCAGTATAGGTAGCTTCCACTCAATTCCCTCCCTTTTCAGCGATACACCAACATCCACTGCTCTTGATAGTATTTCTTTCATAACTCCATCCATATATACAGTAAACAACCACGGGGACATCACACACCCCTGTTTCAAACCAACATTCAGGTCAAAGAACTCGCTCTGCTCACTCTCCACACGTACTGCCGCCTTTGCACCCTCATACATGCTCTTCACTGCTTTCAGCAACTTGCCCTCTACTCCGTATATTCTAAGTACTTTCCACAAACCTTCTCTATCCACTCTGTCATAGGCCTTCTCCAAGTCCATAAAGGCAACATACACCTTTTGTTTCTTCTCCAGATACTTCTCCACAACACAATTCAGGGTAAACATCTGATCTACACATCCTCTTCCCTTCCTAAAACCTCCCTGCTCGTCGCCTATCCATTTCTCCGTTCTCACTCTCACTCTCTCAATCACTACCCTACTGTATACCTTCCCTACTACGCTTAGAAGACATATTCCTCGGTGGTTACCACACACTCCTCTTTCCCCTTTGCCCATATAGGGGGACTATTATGCCAGTCTTCCAGTCATCGGGTGCACTCCCCTTCTCCCATGCTAGTTGCACATTTTCCATACCCATTCTATCACTATCTCACCACCATACCTCAACATTTCCCCACACACTCCATCTGTTCCTGGTGCTTTCCCCAACTTCACTCTTTTCATGGCTTCCCACACTTCTGACCTCCTGATCCCCACCTCCTCCTCCACTACTTCTCTTCTTCTCCCTCCCATACCATATCCAGCTATGTTTGCTGGCTCTTCATTCCTTTCATTTAGCAACTCACTGAAGTACTCCCTCCATCTTTCGACTCTCTCTTGCTTCTCGGCTAGCATTCTCCCATTCTTATCTTTCACACCCTTACTGTTTCCCTTGCTACCTTCCCTAACATTCTTGACTTCTTTCCAGAACAGTTTCTTACTCTCCCTCCATTTTACACTCAGATTCCTTCCAAATTCCTCATCTACTCTTCTCTTACTTTCCTTCACTACTCTCTTCACCACCCTCTTACTCTCCACGTACCTCGCTCGTTTCTGTCTCTCGGAATCTTCATTCCCTCTACTACCCAACCACACTCTATATGCTTTCTTCTTTTCTTCCACAGCTATTCTTACCTCTTCTGTCCACCATGCTGTACCTTTCACTCCCCTCCCTCTTATCCTCACTCCACACACCTCCTCACATGCTGCACAGATCTCATCCTTAAACACCTTGCTCATCTCTTCCACTTCCTCCATAACTTCCAGGTCGAACCCCCCTAGTCGTCTTTCCACTGCTCTCCTGTACTCCTCCCTGACTTCCTCCTCCTGCAACCTCTCCACCCTCCTCACCATTCCACCCTCCTCTCGCCTCCCTCCCGCTCTCCTCACCCACTTCTTTTGTATCCTAACCTTAGCTACCACTACATAATGATCAGACAGACCCCCTCCAATACCCCTATACACCCTAGCATCCATCACAGATTTCTTCATTCGTTCATCCACACATACATAATCAATCAATGACTTTCGTTCCACCACTGTCTTATCCTTCATCGTCAACATCCGTTTCCACGTGTACCTGTGGATCATTCTGTGTCGGAAGAAGGTGTTGGCTATCCACAGCCTCCTCCCCACACATACGTCCACAAGTGCACTACCATTCCCATTCACCTCTGATGGTACCCCCCACACTCCCACCACTCCCTCATCTTTCCTATCACCCACCTTACCATTCATATCCCCAATCAGAAATATTCTTTCGTTCTTGTCAAACTTCTCCAGGCACGCCTCCACATTCATCCAGAACTCCTCTTTCTTTCTTTCAAGAATATCCTCTGTCGGGGCATACACGCATACAATCACCCACGTTTGTATTCCTACTTTCATTCTCACCCACACAATCCTTGAACCCACAGACTCATACTCTCTTACACATTCCTTCCATTTGCTACTTACAAACAAACATGCACCTTCTCTAGCTGTTCCTTCACTCACTCCAGCACACACACCCATTCCACACTCCCACTCTCTCACATCTGAACCTTTCCATTTGGTCTCTGTCATTCCACATACATCCAGCCTGGCATTCACTAACACTTCCAGAACCTCTCTCTCTTTTGTGCCATCATTCATGCCACTAACATTCCACGTAGCCATTCTCAGAATGTCCGAAAGCATGTCCTTAGTCGGTCGTGGTTCGTCAACGTTGGTTCCGTCCGCATCCGAGGCTGTTCGTTCGTTTTTCTTTGCTTAGATATTTTTTCCGGGTGGGGGTCGCAAGCCCACCGACCCAACCTCTTTAGTCGCCTCTTACGACACGCAGAAGGCACGTGGGGCATATTCTATTCCCTAACCCCCAGGGGGCGTATATATTACCTATATACGTTCAGTAATATCAAATAATAAAAATTGCACATTATTGCAATATACTGTACTTCTCACTTTTCCGCTCGTTCTTACTCTGTCCAATTGCTCTTCTTTCCTAGTTTACTCCAGCTATCTGGTCTGGTCTGGCAATATTCAAGGGACTGGAGTTCTTGCGGAGAGGCTCCAGTCCTGACGTTATTCTTGACTTAGTGTGCTGGCTTAATAATCCAATAGGGTTGATAGCTTCTGAAGTCCTATTTTAACTAATTGCAATATTAGTACTCCCTTCACATCTAAATATTTAATTCATTAACCCATTAACCCTTCTTTAGCGGGGCCCGACTTAAGTCCGTATAGAGAAGAAAGGACTGTGTGGCGGGGCCCGACTTCAGTCTGTGTGCAATTTTGAGCAATATTTGGCTCTGAGAGAGAGACGAGCAGTGGGAGGAGCGTAGGTCGGCTCATGACCGCTCGGCACGGGTCCCGCGCGCCTACTAACGTCTACTCCACACACACCCACACTCACTACCTCGCTAGACAGGGAATTATATAAGGAAATTACCGTATTTTAGCGATTTTGCCCTTCGGTTGCACGATCGTTGCAAGACAACCAGTGATCGTAGAAGGATGGTTCAGGTGTCATTGGAAAGCTCAATTAACGCCCTTTCAGGGATACATAATTGTATTACGCTCTGGCTCTTGTTTATGCATGAAAAAGAGCATGGAAACAAGGTCGTTTAGGGTAAAACCACCCGCTTGGCGGGTAGTAGAAGTTACTTACGGGCCCGCTCGTAAGGCGTTAAGGGGGAATGGCCCTTTTTACTGGACCACTGTCTCCCTCATGTTAAGCCCCATTAGTTTTTAGATGTCAAGATATTTGCCCCATTAGTTAGTCGATTTTAAGACCTTTTGCCCAATTTCTTCGTCAATATTTAGACCTTTCGTGCTATTTAGGTGTCGATTTTTTCCCTGGCGAACGATAGTGAGCCTGCAATGCTGGAAGACCCGGCCTTCGGCCGGAACATTTTTCTACCGAAACATGTACAAATTAATCTAGAAGGGGGATCTAATGGATGTTTTTTTTTTTTTTATTTGATAGAGGTCTAGGGAGGAAACTAGAAAAATAATTAATACATGCAAAAATCGACCAAAAAGTGAACCATCGGGGGCCCTTAAGGCTTATACCATGGTATGATGTACTGGTCTACAGTAGACAGGTTACGAAGAATCTATGGGAAGGAAATGGGTAACTATCTCTGTAAACCCTCTGACTTCCGTATAATCTGAATAAAATAAAATAAGAGCCAGAAAACAAGAAACATTTCATCTTATCTTCAAAGGGTTGTATCGAGAAATCAGCTGCTAAAGGATTGCACGATTGCACATTAGAAACAAATGAGTGTAGTAGTATTTTATTTGCGGTGTGGATTAGTTCTATTTGTTGTGTATGGAGACAAAGGGCAAAGTCGCTTGCAACAAGTGACTCCCCCAAAGTTAAAAAAAAAAACGCCAGCTAATGATGCTTTTAGATTCCACAAACATTTGTATCGAAAATGTTCAGCAAACTTTATATTTTGACCGTACTTTATAGCATCAGGAAATTATGTCCTTTATATATACGGTGATGTATTTATTTTGTGTTTTCTGGCTATTATTAGACAATTTAATTTTGTTATTTTTTTTGTTTCATATGATGAGTTTTTTTGTCATTATATTTAGCGGTTCCTGTTTTGGTTTATTTGTTTTGTAAGTTTAACATATTAATTTAATTCAGATTGGGAAGAGTATATAGAAGTCAGAGGGTTAACTGCGATAGTCCTTGCCCTTATAATTAACTCCCACAGACCCTTCTCAAGCTATATACAATCGTCTTATAATTACCGGAATAAAGTCAAAATGCGTCATAATCCTCTAGAAGTTAAGGGGGCCCACCTCTTTTGTTTTTCTCTCCCTCTCTCCCCTTCTCTCTGGGTTGTATCCATTCGGCCCCATTCAGCCTACTGTTTTAAGAAGTTTATTCCCATCCAGGTGTCAATTTTTTCCTGGCGAGTGGTAGCGAGCCAGCATATTTGTTTAAAAAAAATTGACAGCAGGCTAAATTTGCACATTTTTCGATAGAAAAATGTCTCCAGCGAAGCAGGATTTCTCCATGCAATGGTGGTTCGCTATCACTCGGCAGGCAGAAATCGACACCTGGATGGGGATATACGTCTTAAAACAGTAGGCTGAATGGGGCCGAATGGATACAACCCAGAGCAAGAGAGAAAAGTTGAGAAAAAAAGGGCACCCCCCATAAATGCCACATACCTTCCTTCCCAGACCAAGGGAGCAGCCAGGAAGAAGTGCTGAGACGCTGAAATTATGGACGTTGAGGCGATGAGAGAGAGAGAGAGAGAGAGAGTGCGTGTGTGTGTATCTTGAATTGATTATTGGGGTTTATGTTATTATATCCTTTTATATTTTTAAACACTATTAGTTGTCCTTTTATCCTCCGTGTCTTAAGTGAAAAGAGATAGAGTTCTCTTAATTTATCAGTATATTATTAATTTCTTAGTGATGGGAAAAATTTAGTCGAGATGAATAGATTTCCCGCAGCTATGGTTTCGAATATATATATATATATATATATATATATATATAAAAATGAGAAATGTGTATGCTGCCTTGAAAGTAATATTTTGTTAAACATAGCCTACTTTTTAAGCACAATTTATTAGACTATCATGTAACATTATATTAAAATACATATTTTAGTTAAAATAGGACTTCAGAGGCTATCAACCCTATTGGATTATTAAGCCAGCACACTGTAAGCCAAGAACGACAGGACTAGAGCCTCTCTGCGAGAGCTCCAGACCCTTGATAAAATACCAGGCCAGATGGCTGGAGTAAAGTAGGAAAGAAGAGCAATTGGACAGCAGAGGAACAAGTGGAGAAGTGAGAAGAACAGTAGAAGACAGAAACTTCTTGGGCTCAACCAAGTTGCTTCATAAGTTCAATGTCATGTAACTAAACATATTTATATACTGATGGACTGATGATAAAGTATTAATTAAGAAATAGGAAAGTGTACAGTACCTATATATCTATTTATTTGTTTTTCTTAGGTATGTGTGCTCGTGTGTATGTGTGTGTACAAAGGAGTATAAAGGAAATCAAGCAACAACATATCTAGTTACCCTTCTAAGCTGCTTGTCCTCCAAAACACTGAGGATCAAGTGTCCAAACAGTGGTTTAGAGTGGGTAAGGGAACATTGGAAAGGGAACTACTGCCCTGGAACTAATGTCTGTGGCAGGATTAGAAAGTTAGTAAGGGACAGATGGGTTAGTTACTGAGGGGGGGGGGATAGAATAAAGTTATTCATTTACAAACGCAGGCAGTCGCGGGTTTGATGCTAGATATTTGTCTAGGCGAAGTTTAAATGAATCAACGGTGCTGCAGTCTATAACGTCTCGGGGAAGCCCATTCCATTAGTTGACAACTCGATTGAAGGAGAAATGCTTAGATTCGTGTGAGTTAAAAGATTTACCGATAATTTTGCAACCATTTCCCCGCGTGTAATTAGATTGGTCGATAAAGAAATACTACAGTGCATATTATCAATGCCTTTGATGATTTTGAACACTTGAATTAAGTCGCCTCCTAATCTGCGCTGGGTTAAAGGAAATAGATTTTATTCTCTAAGACGCTCCTCGTATGGTTTGTTCTTTAGACTAGGTATCATTTTGGTAACTCTATGTTGAACTCGTTCTAGCTTGTCTATATCTTTTTGGTAATAAGGGCACCAGGTTGTAAAGGGTTAGAATAGTTTTCTTTCTCATTTTGGTATCCGATATGTAGTACTTTACATTTAACTCATTTGAAACTCATTTGCCAAATTTGGGCCCAATATGACAACTTATCTAGATTGTGTTGCACATCGTCAACTTGTTCTTTTGAGAGTACGCTATTTGCAATTTTTGTATCGTCAGCAAATTTTGAGATTCTACAGGTGAGACCCTCATCTATGTGGTTGATGTAAATTAGAAAGATAATTGGTCCTAGTACCGATCCCTGGGATACCCCGCCACTTACATTGGTCCATTTACAGTAGATGCCTTACCGTTTATGACTACTCTTTGCTTACTGTCGCTGAGCCAATTTTCTATCCATTTCAACACACCGTCTTGTATTCCATGCGCTTTTAGTTTTAGCAGTAAACGTTTGTGGGGAACTTTGTCAAAGGCCTTTTGAAAATCAAGTTATATAATATCTACAGCTTCACACTCATCGTAGAGGTTGATGATATCGTGGAAGAAGTCTAAGAGGCTTGTTAAACTAGAACGTTTTTACGAAAGCCGTGTTGAGTATCTTTAAGTTTGTTATTTTCCTCTAAGTGATTTACGAGTCTGTCTCTTATGAGTGTTTCTAGCATTTTACATACAACTGAGGTTAAGCTAATTGGATGATAGTTACTGGGTAGGGATATGCTACCTCTTTTCATTATCAGTGTTACGTTGGCTAGCTTCCACTGATCAGGCATAGTTCCAGACTGCAAGGATTTATTGAATAGCAATGTCAGTGGTTTGGAGAGCTCATCCTTAGCTTCTTTTAGAACTCTAGGTGAGATTGTATCAGGTCCAGGCGTTTTATTTATCCTGAGTGTATCTTAACAATTAAATACTTCTCTCTCTCTCTGTAAAGGTGATATTGCTTAGAACATCTGAATTACCAATCTGAATCGGCGATGGTGTAGGAATATCAATAAGGTCTTCTGTTGTAAAAACTGACGCAAAGTAGGTATTGAGGGCATTACTCATTTATACTTCGTCTTTGGTGTATTCTCCATTTTCATCGACTAACGGTCCAACAGTTGAAGTAACTACTTTTTTCTTTCTGATATAACTATAGAATTCTTTCGGGTTTGTTTTACTTTGATTCGCAACATGTAACTCCAGGGTCTTTTTAGTTTGCTTAATTAAATTTTTGGCTTTGCGTCGTAGCTCTACAAATTTCACCCGTTCTTCGTCAAATTGTGAGGATTTTAATCTATCATTAGCAAACTTTTTAGCAAGCAGATAGTTTAAATATCTTTATTCCACCATTTGGGCTTATTATTATGGCCTGGACGCCTTATTTTCGATGGTATGCAGTCTTGCACTGTTTTTAGGTAAGTGGTTTCGAATAATATATACATATATATAAAGAGAGAGAGCGAGAGAGAGAGAAATTTGAGCATAGTGCATTTTAAAATATATAGCATTTTAAGCTGCCTACAGAATAGGCTAGAAAAACTAAACCAAATATACCCTTGCCACAATACATCCAATAACTATCAATTATATTACTGGGCGCCCGTTTCTCATCCAGTATCATCCAATTAAGGGGAGATTGCCACTTGAGGGATATTTTTGTGGGCCACTTTTCCCCTCATATTTAACTCCATTGTGTTTGAGAGATTTTAAAACGCTTGCCCCATTAGTTTGACAATTTTAAGAACGTTAGCACTATTTCTGTAATTTTAAGACCTTTTGTGCCATTTGGGTATCGAATTTTTGCTGGGGAGCGATAGCAAACCTGTAATATATAAGGAACCGGCCTTTGGCCGGGACATTATTCTACCGAAAAATGAACACATAAATATTGAAAGGGGGTCTAGGTGGTGTCATTTTAAGTATGATGGAGGTCTAGCGAGGACACTAAAAATATATGTTTATATAAAATAGGAAAATAAGAAATACTACTACTACTACTAATAATAATTATAATAATTAACCACTATCCCTTTAACTAACAATTATATTACCGGGGTCTCGTGTCTCATCCAGTATCTTCCAATTAATGCCATCTTCCCCCTCTCTCCTTTCTTTAACTGTCTTGGCTCTGACCCCTCGCTGTGTCGTCCTTAATTGCGCGCGCGCAATCTCTCTCTCTCTCTCTCTCTCTCTCTTTCCGTTTTTGTCCGCTGCTGTATCTTCTTTGTTCGCCACAACTCACTCTTTTTAAATGAGTTACCCGCTGGCACCTAATGATTTGGTTTCATTTTCTGTTCTTATTGCATGTACGCTTGTTTCTTTAACTTGATACAATACCGATGGCGTTAGTTATTTACGGTCTTTACGACCTAAACTAAAGGCAAACTACAGATAAATAATAGGAATATTAACCCTCTGAAGATTATGTTGCATTATGACAATTTATTATGGCTGCCATTAGACGGTTTTATACAATTTACGAAAGATCTGTGGGAAGTATACGGGTAAATACTATCTCAATTAAGGGGAGATTGGTCGTTTTTCTGGTCCCCTTTCTGCCTCGTATTAAGCCCCATTTGTTTTGAGATTATAAGAAGTTCGGCTCATTAGTTTGGCGACTTTAACACCTTTGGCCCTTGCGTTGTCAATGTTATGACCTTTCGTGCCTTTTAGGTGGCGAGCGAAAGCGAGCTTGAAATGTTAAGTGGAATCTACCTTCGGCCGGGACATTTTTCTACCGAAAAATGTAGAAATGTATCTACAGGGTGTTTTTCTAAGCCTGATGGATGTCTAGCGAGAAAACTAAGATATATAAGAATAAATTAATTAATAGACTAAAACAATGGCCCATCTCCCCTTAATGGTATCTTCTAAAGCCCTCAGAAAACTGTCGGGAATCTTCTAAAGGATAGATACAGTTTTCGATAGCCGTATTGTAAACGTGTCTACAGTTTATTGTATGGATATTATTTACAGTATATGATATTTAATGTATGTATATTATCTATAAATTGAAAAGCATAATTCTAATGACATGCTATGCAATATATCAGCTTACGAAAACCTAAAGTTTCCCAATCTCTATGTTGGGGAAATAGTCAAGAAAGAAATGTATAAACCTATATTAACAGGAATTGCATACAGCATACCAGTTTACGAATACTCAAGTTTCCCAATTTGTAAGCTCGGGAAAAGGTTAAGAAAGATTGAATATTTATAAACATATTTATACATGAATGTTATACAGTATAACAGTTTTCGAAATCTTAAATTTCCCAATATATTGGATCGAGAAAAAAGTCAAGAAAATTAAATGTTGATAAATATACTTTAAAGGAATGTTATACAGTATATCAGTTTACGAATTCATAAGTTTTCCAATTTATAAGTTCTGGATTAAGTTAAGAAAGATATATGTATTACTAAACCCAATATTAAGAGAATGTTAAGCAATGTATCAGTTTACGAACATCTAAAGTTTCCAAATTTCTAAGTTCGGGATAAAGTCTAGAAAAATATATATTGATAAACATAATATTAAAACAATATTAAGCAATGTATCAGTTTACGAAAATCGAAAGTTTCACAATGTCTAAGTTCGGGAAAAAAGTCGAGAAAATGTATGTACCTTCTGATGGAGTAGATTGGGGGTAAAGAACTCGGGAGCAAGTGTGTCCGACAGGTTATCTTAAGATGTCAATCATGATGTGATGAACAGCTGTTTGGAGAAGCTAAAAGGGGAGGAAACTGTGTCGCAACTGAGGAGGAAATACTGATAAAAATGCGAAGAAATCTTGAAGAAAACGGGATCAACATTGATATCAATTTGGAGAAGCTAAAAAGGGAGGAAATGTGATAACAACTTAGGGGGAAATACTGTCAAAAATGCGAAGAAATCTTGAAGAAAACGGGATCAACATTGATATCAATTTGGAGAAGCTAAAAAGGGAGGAAATGTGATAACAACTTAGGGGGAAATACTGTCAAAAATGCGAAGAAATCTTGAAGAAAACGGGAGCAACAGCGATATCAAATTAGAGAGTGATAGTTCGATGGCTTAACATAATCAAATCAAAGAATACTATATTTCGATAGCTTTACTGCTATAATACTCTCATGTTTATTATTTTACTCTTGATAGTATAATGGTTGGTGCCCTGGATTTTTGTGTGAGTATCCTAGGTACGAGTCCTGGGAGTGCCACACGTATTCATTAATTTAATTGATTTCATAAATTAAGTATATTTGTAAGTTAATATGTGGGTTGGTGATATTACGTATTATAAGGCGATTTTATTATGCTTAGCAAAGGTTTTAGAAGTTAATGGATACATGAAATCCTTTTTGTTTGATCGAAAACGTTAAACATATAAATCATGGCTTAAAGAACAGCTGTTTGGTGAAGCTAAATCTATCTATCTATCTACTGTATATGCTCAGGCCCAATCCCCATTTTTCCTATTATTATTTTTATTTTCTATTTCATTCTATTTTATTTTTGTTTTCCTTTTTTCTTGGGCGTGGCCGACTCAAGACAGAGCAAGATCAGGGAAAACACAAAAACAACATAAGACAACGAACACACACAGATAAAAACACAAACAAGAAAAGGAAAACTGTGGCAAAAACAAAACCAAAACAAAAACAAAAAATCCATGTCGATGAAGGAGACAAAATCCAAAACTGCCTGTGACGAGTGCCTCCCCCAGAGTTAAAAGAGTGACAGGGCCAAAATCAAGGAACGTTCTATTCATAACATGGAGGAAGTTAATGGGTTAATGGACAAGGAAATCATGAATAAAACACGAGCAACAGCGATATAAATTACACATACCGTATGCTAGTTCAATTGGTTAAGTGATTTATTATTAGTATTTCATTATTTTATGATTAAATAATTTTATTTTAATTATTTATATTTATATATTTATCTATGTTTTCTGCTTGGCTCCCTAGACCCATATCAAGCTTAACACCCCCCCTCCACACCCTGACCCCCTTTTACGATAAATGTGTACATTTTTCGGTAGAACACTTTCCTGGCCGAAGGCCGGTACCTCGTAAATTACTTACTTGCTGTCACTCTCTAGGGGAAAACAAATCAACATTTGAATAGCACGATAATAAGGCTTAATATTGACAAGACTAGGATGAAAGGTCATAATATCGCCAAACTAATGGGGTGAACGTCTTAAAATTTCAAAACTAATTGAGCTAAACATGAGGGAGAAGGGGATCCAGATAAACCATAAACTTCCCCTTAAAATACCAATGACGGTGTGTTGAATCGCTGTTTGGTGTCGCTAAAAGGGAAGGAAGGCTGTTTACCAACATCGAAGAGTTACTCGGAAAATGGTAAATAAAATCTTGAAGAAAACGGGAGAAACGGCGATATCAAATATAAAACATTTTTAGATCCATAGGTAAAGGGGAGGTAGTTGCTTTTTCTCTTTCATATTTAGTCCCATGAGTTTTGAGATTTTATGAGTTCGTTCCTTTAGTTTTGTGCTTTTTAGGTGTAGATTTTTTCCTGGCGAGCGATAACGTACATGTACTTGGAGGAACTGTCCTTCGGCCGGAACATTTTTCTACAGAAAAATGTACAATTTTATCTTGAAAGGGGGTGTAGGGGATGTTTGTTCAAGGGGCCAGTGGTTATTTGGTTATTCTTTGGTCTATATATATATATATATATATATTATAGTTTGCTTAATAGTTTGCTTAATTGTCTTAATAAAAAACAAAAAACAAAACAAAAAAATATATATATACAGGTAGGCCTTTATACAGTATATATATATATATTTTTTTTTTTATTTTTTTTTTTTATTTTTTTTTTTTTATGAAGACAATTTTATTAAGCTTAGCAAAGGTTTATTAGAGTGTAACCCTATTTGGTCTGAGTGGATATTGTTTTACCTCTCCTTTTTAGCTCCATTAATTTTACGGTTTCATGACTTTTTAACCCCATTAGCTTGGCAACAATATGACTTCACCCTATTAAGGTGTCAATTTGTTTTCTGGGCGAGCGATAGCGAGCCAACTTAGAGAATATCCACGTCGTCTCTTACTTTAAAATACACTGCATTCATTCTCTTTTCCTCTACAATAATGCTACTACTACTACTATTACTTTTTGTTTAAATAGTGATTTACTAAATCACTCAGCCTGTGCATCCCCCCTTTGGACCCTAAACAAGGTCAGAACAGTCATCAATTACTAGTACTACAGATGAGGCCATCAATGTCATGGGCCCTGATGGAGAGATCCTGAAGGGTTCAAGACATGGTAGAAGAGGCAAGAGGGAGGACTACCATCAAGCCACAGCAGCAGGCTCACAATCGTTCGCCAGGAAAAAAAATCGACACCTAAATAACACGAAAGGTCTTAATATTGACAAGGAAATGGGGCGGAAGGTCTTAAAATTGACTAATGGAGCAAACATCTTAAAATCTGAAAACTAATGTGGCTAAACATGAGGGAGAAGGAGATATAGAAAAGCGAACCATCTCCCCTTAAGGGAAAGTTTGTCATATATATTAAAATTTAAAACTTGCAAACTAAACAAACCAAAACTTGGACAAAGACAATATAAAGGCAAACTAACTTATCAAAATCGCTATGTGGAAACAACGCTTACTAAAATAAAATGTATGAAATAAAACAACACAATCCACCACATAGGGTGTACATTACTAATTAACCCATTCATTACTGGTGACGTCCTTTTCATTATATTATGGCCAATTTTAGAGGAGTATATTTAGCTTAGGAATGACCCTGAACATATATAATGTTACAAACTATAATTTGTTTTCCTTTGAGCTACCACAGAACCATCCTAAGCTGAATAAAATCGTCTAATAGTGCCCAGAATATGATGCAAAGGTTAATCGTGCATATCTCTTTACTTATTTATGCCCTTTTTTTGTCAACACATCTCCCGTATATATATATATATATATATATATATATATATATATATATATATATATGACTAACAATATTAGTAGCAAAGAAAAAGAAAACTTTATCATAAAATACTGTTAGAATGTTTGAAACATTCTAAATATGCGTGCGTATTAAAATACAGACCCTCCAAACGGTTGGTGTCTGCAAGCAGGAGCCAGGAACATTAAACAAGATTGAAACTTCTTGCGAAGACTTCAGTGCTTACAATACAAATATAGGAATACAAAATAACTTAAAAATGTCTGCCAGGAACATAAATTAAAAGAAAGTTCTTGCGAAGATGTCAGTGCTTTAAAACAGAGGAATAAAAAGAAAGCTATACAAAGTGTTTTTAGAATGAAGTCCCTTAACCCACTGAACCCCAGCGACGACAACGTGTCGTCGTCAATGTATGTAACGCTAAACCCCAGCGACGACAACGAGTCGTCACAGGTACTCCGGTCCTATGGCACCTAGAGGACTCAGATTTGTATGGGAACTGTGTAAGTATCCCACGCAACCATGCCGATGGATGAAAACTCTCAAAGTCCAACCGCGTGCGCGTGAGGGCGCAAAAACCGGTATTTTGGGTGTATTTGCCTTAACACCTTACGAGCGGCCTATGCGGTTTATTTATATGTACCGCCCAGCGGGGTATTTTTAGCCAAAATAGGGCTGTTTACGTGATCATTTTCATGCCTAAATAAGACCCAGAACGTAAAACAAGTACCTATCCCTGAAAGGGCATAAACAGAGCTTTCGAATGACACCATAACGATCCTTTTATGATGGCTAGTTTTCTTGCAATAACCGTGCAACGCGAGTGCAAAAAGCATGTAATTAGCCACTTTCCCGATACAATTCCTTATATAGCGAGTGAGAGAGGGAGGAGGGAGCTGGGATTCGTGTCAGTATGTTCGCCGCGGTGGTCTGGAGCAGTCATACGCTCGCTACTCTCCTGCCAACACTTGTCTCTCTCTCTCAGCAACATTACGTGCTGAAATTGCCACTCGACCTATGTCGAGCGCCGCCACATAGTCCAGCTTTATTAAATACGACTTATGTGGTGAGCCGCTAATTAAGGGTTAAGTAATTTTAATGATTACTTAATAAATTACAGTACTATCCGAATCTAAAGAGCTCTTAAAGAACACAGGAAACACAATAATAACGTATAATTATATCATAAAGTAAACACAAGCAAGATAAAGATATAATAAACCAAGAAGTAAGCAAGAGAGAAGACTGGCTGGCCCGGGCTCACATGGTTTAGCCAATCACAGGCCTTGCTTTACGTATTACACATTTAAAATAGGCAGTGACAGTATTTCTTTCCTTGCTTGTGTTTACTGTATTATATGTACGATTTTATGTGTTCCATGTGGTATTTTATAGCTCTTAAGGTTCGGATATCACCTGTCACATTATCATTAGAAGTATTAAAACTTATTTATACTAATATAGCCTAAAGTATATGGATTTATATATATATATATGCCTATTTAGGCTATAGGCTACATATGGAATATATGTCCACGACATAGCCTACTAATTCACGCCAAACACTATTACCGTATACTGTACATGTAGGCTACTAAGTTATGTAAAGAGTAGCCTACTATTTAGCACGTCGCATTAACCGAACCTATAATGCATAAATACGGTATTTAATCAAGATTACAAAGCATACAGAATACATAATTTGTAATACTGAAGGAAGTATTAGGCTAACCATTGCAGTAACGAAGCTGTTATTCATATTTAGTTATAACAAATCGTTTACTGTTGCAAATTATAATTGTAAGTTGATTATGATAACCGATATATGATACATTTAATCCCTTGAGAGAATCAAATTATTCTTCCCATTCTTGCCTAAAGATATTCTATGCTATTTGTACAAACTTGAAATTTCGCATTCATACCGTAGCCTACTTCTTGATTAAACCGTTTTCTCTCATCCCAATCTATTGAATATTATACTGTGATGACATATGTATTTAAGGATTGAGCATTATTATAGTATATTAATGCTTGCACATCATATATATACCGTAGTTATCACATTACTACTATTGCATGCAACCCATATTTAGTTGCCGCAACAAGCGATGCGTCCCGTATGTTCGGAACGCAAAAGTTGCCCTATTCGGGTGACAAATGGGTCCCGAAAAAGTTGCTTGGGGCGCAAAAGTTGCTCCGATTCGGGCAACTCGGGCATGTGTAACCGCGCCTTTACTCTCCCTCCATCCCCCCCCCTCTCTCTCTCTCTCTCTCTCTCTCTCTCTCTCTCTCTCTCTCTCTCTCTCTAGATTCACCCTACGAGCACCTCTATTACTCACCATCAATTTACTATTATTTACGTTCACCCTCAGCTTCCTCCTCCCACATACCAGAACAAACTCTTTGACTACTCGCTGCAGTTTCTCCTCAGAATCCGTCACCAACGCTGTGTCATCAGCAAACTTCTACTCAACAGCTGAGCTCTGGAACTCTCTCATAGAATCAGTCTTTCCTTCTTCCTATGACTTAAATTGCTTCAAACTCTGTGTGTCCAAGTATTTTGGCTCGAACACCCTTGATTTTGGCCCTGTCACTCTTTCAACTATGGGGGAGGCACTCGTTATAGGCAGTTCTGCCTTTTGCCTCCCCCAATCATATAGAAAAAAAAAAAAAAACGGCAACTGATTCAACTCCCAATCTCAACCATTCTTTCCTACTAAACCATAGTTCTCATTTTCACCTCACTCACCACACCATCCATATACAGGCCTACATTAAACAGCGATGGTGACATTACACAACCCTGTCGCAGACCTACATTTACCTCAAACCATTCACTCCAACCAACCAATTGTGAACGTCGACACATCTTTTGTGCTAATAAAGAATAATAAAGGTACAAAAATAATACTTGCGTTAATATACAGACCTCCAGCTCAATCAGTGCAAACTGACCGAGAAATTTACGAACAAATTGCAGATGTAAGTATCTCACAAGATACCGTAATTTTTGGCGACTTTAATTTACCTGTGACCAAGTGGGGCGACACTCTTACTTCACACTCCGGACATGACTTGTATACGAACTTGCAAGAGAGTTCGCTTTATCAATTTGTTCTAACGCCGACCCGTGGTAATAACGTTCTTGACATTGTACTTGCAACAAAAGAAGAATTAATAGAGAATTTGAATGTTGGTGATGAATTCAGTAACAGCGACCATCGTACGATAACTTTCACTTTAAAGTTTACTAGTAACGAACCAAATAGTAGCATCGAAAAAGTCCCTAATTTCAAGAAAGCAAACTTCCATAAACTTAGAGCTATGTTTAAAGAAACTGACTGGAGCTTTTTAATTAACAATAACGACATAAATACATCTTGGAAGTTATTCGAAACCACTTACCTAAAAGCAGTGCAAGACTGCATACCATCGAAAATACGGCGTCCAGGCCATAAAAATAAGCCCAAATGGTGGAATAAAGATATTTCAAACTGCCTGCTTGCTAAATTTGTTTGCTAATGATAGATTAAAATCCTCACAAAATTACGAAGAACGGGTGAAATTTGTAGAGCTACGACGCAAAGCCAAACAGTTAATTAAGCAAAGTAAAAAGACCTTAGAGTTACATATTGCGAATCAAAGTAAAACAAACCCGAAAGAATTCTATAGTTACATCAGAAAGAAAAAAGTAGTTACTTCAACTGTTGGACCGTTAGTCGATGAAAATGGAGAATACACCAAAGACGAAGTACAAATGAGTAATGCCCTCAATACCTTCTTTGCATAAGTTTTTACAACAGAAGACCTCAGTGATATCCCTACACCATCGCCGATTCAGATTGATAATTCAGATGTTCTAAGCAATATCACCGTTACAGAGAGAGAAGTATTGAATTTTTTAGATAAACTCAAGGTAAATAAAACGCCTGGACCTGATACAATCTCGCCTAGAGTTCTAAAGGAAGCTAAGGATGAGTTCTCCAAACCACTGACATTACTATTCAATAAATTCTTGCAGTCTGGAACTATGCCTGATCAGTGGAAGCTAGCCAACATAACACCGATATTCAAAAAAGGCAGCAAACCCTACCCAGTAACTATCGTCCAATTAGCTTAACCTCAGTTGTATGTAAAATGCTAGAAACGGTCATACGAGACAGACTCGTAAATCACTTAGAGGAAAATAACATACTTAAAGATACTCAACACGGCTTTCGTAAAAAACGTTCCTGTTTAACAAACCTCTTAGACTTCTTCCACGATATCCTCAACCTCTACGATGAGAGTAAAGCTGTAGATATTATATACCTTGATTTTCAAAAGGCCTTTGACAAAGTTCCCCACAAACGTTTACTGCTAAAACTAAAAGCGCATGGAATACAAGACGGTGTGTTGAAATGGATAGAAAATTGGCTCGGCGACAGAAAGCAAAGAGTAGTCATAAACGGTAAGGCATCTAAATGGACCAATGTAAGTAGCGGGGTATCCCAGGGATCGGTACTAGGTCCAATTCTCTTTCTAATTTACATCAACGACATAGATGAGGGTCTCACCTGTACAATCTCAAAATTTGCTGACGATTAAAAAATTGCAAATAGCGTACTCTCAAAAGAACAAGTTGACGAGATGCAACACAATCTAGATAAATTGTCATGTTGGGCCCAAATTTGGCAAATGAGTTTCAATGCGGATAAATGTAAAGTACTACATATCGGATACCTAAATGAGAAAGCAAACTATTCGATGAATGGCACTCAGCTTAAGAATGTAAACAGAGAAACCGATCTGGGAGTAACAATATCGAGTAACCTAAAACTGAGTCAACAATGTTCAGAAGTTGTTAAGAAGGCAAACAAAATAATTGGCTTTATAGGCAGGTCATTTGAGCATAAATCCAAAGAAGTTATCCTAACCCTTTACAATTCCTTAGTCCGCCCTCTTCTGGAATACTGCGTTCAATCCTGGTGCCCTTATTACCAAAAAGATATAAACAAGCTAGAACGAGTTCAACGTAGAGTTACCCAAATGATACCTAGCCTAAAGAACAAACCATAAGAAGAGCGTCTTAGAGAATTAAATCTATTTCCTTTAACCCAGCGCAGATTAAGAGGTGACTTAATTCAAGTGTTGAAAATCATCAAACGCATCGACAATATGGACTGTAGTAAGTACTTCACTATCGACCAATCTAATTACACGCGGGGAAACGGTTGCAAAATTATTGGTAAATCTTTTAACTCGCACGAATCTAAGAATTTCTTCTTCAATCGAGTTGTCAACTTGTGGAATGGGCTTCCCCGAAACGTTATAGACTGCATCACCGTTGATTCATTTAAACTCCGCCTAGACAAATATCTCGCATCAAACCCGCGACTGACTGCGTTTGTAAATGAATAACTTTATTTTATCCCCCCCTCAGTTACTAACCCACCTGTCCCCTACTAACTTCCTAATCCTGCCACGGACATTAGTTCCAGGGCAGTAATTCCCTTTCCAATGTTCCCTTACCCACTCTAAACCACTGTTTGGGCACTTGATCCTCAGTGTTTTGGAGGACAAGCAACCTAGAAGGGTCACTAGATCTGTTGTTGCTTGATTTCCTTTGTACTCCTTTGTACTTTGTACTCATCTCATTATTTCCTACTCTAACATATAGCTTTCCTAATCTAAATACAATCGTCATTAGATAGGCAAAATAAACTGAAATTGCGTCATAATACTCAAGGGTAAAATATATATTATTTTTTTTTTTTTTTTTAGTAAGCGTTGTTTCCACATAGCCAGCCTTAACAGTGTTATGACTAGACAACACCATAACGAGACTCTACATTAGACAACTTGGACTACAGAACAATAAAGTCCTGCCCCAACACTTAGTGGAGCAGATAACTGCAAATTTCAGGAGAATAGTTCATTTCCGTAAACAAGCACCAAATTTGGCACACATACTCCTTGGGGATTGCTCTTTTGATAAAATCCGTTAGCCACCTAAAAATTCAAGATGGCGGCCATTTTTCAAGATGGCCGCCATTGAATATACAGAAATATTGCATTTCGCAATAAAATCGCAAAGACTTGTCCTATTTGAATGATCTTGGTTTCAAATCATACATTTTTCACTGTAGAATCCGAATTTGGAACCATGGACTTACTCACTAGCTTCCTTGTACCATAATATCAGTCCCGGAATCCTAATATTCTGCTAAATTAGAGGTTCATGTTACGTCTGACTCGGCTAAAATGCATGGTAGTGTATATCGTAGTAGTGTTAGAGGTTTAGTATGTGTAGCATCTTCCTGTACATGGCTTCCAAACTGGACATAACACGATGGGTGGGGGGGGGACGTTGAGAGACTTGCAGCGGAAGGTGTATAGTAGTACCTCAACAGAGCGGATGTCAAGGCACAGCCAGGGCACACTGGTGGCACCGCTGCTGTGAAACTTAGCATGGGGTTCAGTATCAGCTGAATAATTAGTTTAAGGTAGTTAAATAATTAGTTTAGTGTCCCAAATGCTGTCTAATAAGCCCCGCATCAGTTAGCTACTGTAGATTACATGTAGTTTAACATAGATGTTTAGTTAGATAGCCGCGCCTGAATTGACAGGGTGTGCCAGCGCGGGAGAGCCGAGCCAAGGGTAACGGGGCTTTACATTGCTTTGCATGTAGTTACCTGGATGGTGTACAGATCGCACGGGACTTAAATGATACTGGATGAACGATCGGGCTACAGTAGGTGTAGGTCATATATTTTTATTCCCGAACCTAGTCGTATCCCATACCTTATTGTGCATGATTGTGATCAAGGTGGTAAAAGGATAACCCCTCGGCCTTGATTCACTGAATACAGATAATTATCATACTGTGATTATCTGTTATATCTGTTATCATATAACATACTGTGTCATCAAGGCAGGCAGGGGTGTGATCGGCGTGACTGAAGACCCATCAGCACTGAGAAGATGGATGATAGCTGGTCCTCAAGTCAGCCACTTGGTTGCACAGTATGAGGCAGCATGAGGGACCAAAGAGGGTACTGAACACACCAGCCACCATGAGGAGACAGAACGAGCACAAATAGTGTTCCTTGAGAAAGTAGAAAAGCTCTCACAAGCCATGACAGATATGTGCAATCCTTTCCAGGAGGAGAGTCGGGACCTGCTTTCGATTGATACAAAGGATATTGCTCACCACACTGCCGCCGAGCTGATTGGCACACACCTTGAGAAAGGGAAGATCCGTTTTCAGGAGTTTATGAAGGGACTGGAAGGGGAAGAAGAATCCACCTTCTATGAACCAATCATGAAGAACAGGGTTGACTTTTTCCGACAGGTACCAGCCTCTGTTGACTCTTCAAAGCAAAAAGTGCTGAAGGAAGACTGTCAACTGTTCGTCAAGCTGATCATATCATGCCAGAGCAGAGAGTGTGACTTGAAGGAGTTCTTCCGTCATGAGAACCAGTCACATCCTGCTGCCCTCAGTGATGGTGGAAAGATCCACACCTGTCAGAAATCCCACCTCACTACCATTCTTCAGAGCCAAGTTACAACCACTGAGGCAGAGCCAGACGCCGACACCATCATCATTGATGGTGCAACGTTGGTGAACAGAGTGCCCCCACAGAGTTCAAAGACGTTCGATGAGTACGCAATGCTCGATGTCTTCCTAGAATACAAGCATACTCTACCAAGTACAAGAGAACAGACATTGTGTTTGATGTCTACCGGCCATCTAGTCTGAAAGCTGAAACTAGATCAAAGCGAGGACGCGGGGTGAGACGCAGGGTGACAGGGAAGGGCAAAATTCCCTCAAACTGCCAAAACTTCTTGAGAGAAAATGACAACAAAGCCGAGCTGTTCAACTTTCTGGCTGATAAGATTGCACGTGTGGCCACACCAAATGTGGTCATTGTGACCAAGGAAGAAGATGCTGTCAGCAACCGCACTATCAATCTGGCTGGGGTGGCACTGTGCAGTCATGAAGAAGCTGACACGCGGATCTTTGTGCATGCCAGGCATGCAACAGAAGCAGGCAGCAAAGTCATCATGGTCAAAGCCAGCGACACAGATGTTGTCGTCATCGCAGTCAGTGTTCTGCAGGCACTTCAGGAGCTAGGTCTGCAGCAGTTGTGGGTTGCCTTTGGCCAAGGACAGAACCTGAGGTGGGTTCCTGTACATGACTTGTGTTGCACTCTTGCAGAAAAGAGCAAAGGGATGCTCTTCTTCCATGCCTTCACTGGCTATGATGTCGTTTCAGCATTCCGTGGCAAAGGGAAGAAGTCTGCTTGGCAAACCTGGGATGTTTGTGATGAGGTTAACGGTGTCTTCAGCAAACTCAGCCAGTACCCACCGGTAGTTGATGATGAAGACCTGGAGACCTTGGAGAAGTTCGTGGTCATGATGTATGACAGATCCAGCACAGCTGAAGGTGTCGATGATGCGAGGTTGGATATGTTTGCTCGGAAGCACAGGCCGTACGAAGCCATTCCTCCAACCCGAGCAGCACTGAAGCAGCATGTGAAGCGTGCTGCCTACCAGGCGGGCTGCATCTGGAGTCAGTCAACAGTACGTCAACCAGAAACACAGACTCCTGCCAACTGGGGCTGGACCAAGAAAGGAGATCTGTGGCAGATCGTTTGGACAGAGCTCCCACCCATTGCAGAGAGTTGCCAGCAGCTGACCAAATGTGGATGCAAGTCGGAATGCTGCGGTCGATGCAAATGCTACTCCTTTGGTCTGACCTGCACGGCACTGTGCAGCTGCAGATGCGAGGTTTAGAAGCGTTGTAGTATACTCATACAGGCAACAAGACAATAAATGACAAACAAGTATAGGCCTACTGCCTACATGTACATCCAATAATATATCGGACTGATGGTGCCTATGATATGGGCACTTTTTACCCTAATTATGATTCCGGGACTGATATTATGGTACAAGGAAGCTAGTGAGTAAGTCCATGGTTCCAAATTCGGATTTTACATAGTGAAAAATGTATGATTTGGCACCAAGATCATTCAAATAGGACAAGTCTTTGCGATTTTATTGCGAAATGCAATGTTTCTGTATATTCAATGGCGGCCATCTTGAAAAATGGCCGCCATCTTGAATTTTTAGGTGGCTAACGGGTTTTATCAAAAGAGTAATCCCCAAGGAGTATGTGTGCCAATTTTGGTGCTTGTTTCCAGAAATGAACGATTATTCCAGTTATCTGCCCCACTAACTGGTCCAACATGCAAACACTGTGGCCCAGGGTGTCAATCCGGAACAATTTTGTTTGAAGGCTTGAATGAATATGAGGAGGAATACAAGAAAATTAACATGAAGTAGGCCTACTGTAGTATTGTTTTGGCCATTTTATCACTTCCAGACATAATTTGAACTATAGCCTAAACCCCAATTTTATCTTTGCATATAATAATAATCGTCTGGTTACTTACAGTATATAGCGTCCGTATCATCCTCCTTTGGGTGGATGGGACTCGTTAGCCTTGGTCGGCAACTCATCTAGGGGAGACAACCTTATACAAATCCGGGTGGATGGGACTCGTCAGCCTTGGTTGGCACCTGTCTAGGGGAGTAAACCTGATACAAATCCGTACTGCTTACCTAAGGGTAAGGCAGGTTAGTGGATGGATTAGCTGAACACCACTGTAGAAAAATAGTGCTAACAAGATACACAGAGGGCCTCGGAGTCGGACGGATCCTAAATTGAGTGGTCAATCCTGTAAGTCCTTCACTAAACTGGCTCGGGTTGTCCCTCTCACAGGGAATAGGTCCGCTTGGGGGCATTTTGTGTATGGGCCACCCTCGTAAGGGGAGTAAGGCGTCCGGCAATAGATAGATAGATCTCCTCCTTTGAGGATTCTCAAGGGCTTGACACTTCTTTAATCAACCAGAGACCAATTCCCATCCCCCTTGCTCATGGGGAGACAGTAACCGTCGGCTATGTCTCAGAATTTTTTTTCAATCTGAGTGGGGATTGAACGCAAGACTGCAAAATGTGAAGCACTGACGCTATCAACTGAGCCACCCGGACGGCTAAAAAGAAAGAACTTGGCTTTCGTTTGACACCCTGCTGTGGCTGACGGTGGTGTGGTACCAAACAGCGCCCAGGTAAGACTCTACTAGTAAAGTCCCTGTAGCACCTTTCTGCTGCCAATAAAAAGACAGCGCTAAAATTAAAACTTTATTGCATAGTAATGTCTGTTGGTCCACAATTCTATTACCATACCCCTAATTAGTCGCCTTGTATGACACGCAGTAGGATGTGTGAGGCATATTCTTTTTTTACCTCACCATAAGATGAAGGCCTCCTCACCCCCTGAGGTGAGGTCAGGTCAATTAGTCAATACAAAAGGGGAAAAACTATTTACTAGTAGGTTACCGGTAACTAGTTATCTTGACAGCCTTTGTTATGACATCATCATGGTAGTAGCTTACAACATTATTATTAACACCAGCAACACAAATAATAAGATTTTGAAACTTTAGTCCTTTAACACCTTACGAGCGGCCTATGCGGTTTATTTATATGTACCGCCCAGCGGGGTGTTTTTACCCAAAATAGGGCTGTTTACGTGATCATTTTCATGCCTAAATAAGACCCAGAGCGTAAAACAAGTATCTATCCCTGAAAGGGCATAAACAGAGCTTTCCAATGACACCATAACGATCCTTTTATGATGGCTAGTTTTCTTGCAACAACCGTGCAACGCGAGTGCAAAAAGCATGTAATTCGGCACTTTCCCCATACAATTCTGTATATAGCGAGTGAGAGAGGGAGGGAGGAGGTGGGATTCGTGTCAGTAGGTTTGCCGCGGTGGTCTGGAGCAGTCATACGCTCGCTACTCTCCTGCCACCACTTGTCTCTCTCTCTCAGCAACATTACGTGCTGAAATTGCCACACGACCGCCAGATAGTCCAGATTTATTATACTCGACTTATGTTGCGCGCCGCTAATTAAGGGTTAAACTAATGTATATAATTAAATAATTAGTAAACAACTATATACTGAACATTTTATGTAGGCTACTCTTTTTTTTTGTTTACCGTACTTATTTTTCATTGAACCTAACCAATTTTTGCAATAACATAAATGGTGATAACAATGTTAGGAACTTGTCTGCATACTGTGCATATTACTGTAAATAGAAAATATATCGATCTTTCATCTGATATCCATTAGCATATAGTACCGGTACAAATCTACGGTACTTATAGTGTACACCTGCTTTATGTAATTAGTTTTCTTATTAATATGAGTACCGGTATCTCATTACTGTAAGGTATGGTCAGTTCAGTTTCCACTTGAAATGTAAATGGTAGACTAATGCAATCCCTACCCCCCAGGGGGTAAGGGCCCCCAGGGGGTAAGGGGCCTTCATCTAATGGTGAAGGAAAAAAAGAATAGGCCTATGCCTCACGCATACTACTGCGTGTCGTACAAGGCGACTAGCCTAATAGGGGGGATGGCGATAGACTTGTGGATCAACAGCCATTACTAGACAGTAAAGTCTTTATCTTAGCACTGTCTTGGTATGGCACTGTAGAGGCTGGTGGGGTGCGGATAGGTGCCACAGGGGACTGAGTCTAACCTGGGGGCCGTTTGGCACCACACCTGTGTCGGCAACAGTGTTTGCATGTTGGGGCCTGATTTAATTGTTCTATACTCCAGTTGCCTAATATACAGTAGTCTTGTTATGGTGCTGTCTTTTTGTAACACTGTTAAGGCTGGTGTGGTTGCAGATACTGCAGGTGCAAGTGCTGCAGGGGGACTCTGTTGAGTCTTGCTGAGGCACGGTTAGCACTAGGCCCTATACCAACATCAGCCACAGTGATTACTTGGTGGGGCAGTGCTGTGGCGCGACTTGTTTGTACTTCAGTACACTCCAACTACTTAAAGGCAACCCCGTCTGAACCGTCACAATGCATGTAATGGAAAAATAACGTTAAACCATTGTATGTATGTATGTAACTAAAAAGTATAAAAAAATACTGTACCGGTATATGAGCATTATGTACGATACGGTACCATTCAAGACACCTTCAACCCCTATTATACACCATAACTACAATAATCCCTTCTTCATACATTATTATATATTACCGGTATATGCTAATGTGCACTACTATCGGCTTGGAGAGGTACCGGTACACCTTACTTACACATTTAATTGGATTGATTTGTAAATTCACCTCAAATAACTTATCAAAATTAGTGGCAACCCTGTGAAGTTCTTCCACACTTTATGCAAGCAGGATGGCATCACCCATATAGGCTATCTACTGTAGACCCATATGTCCTTCACTTTTCCCGCCCACTAAACACTGCCATAAATGTGAGTGCCATACCGTAATTCTTTCATAGCGTAGATATCTATTTAATTCAGCTGGGATCAGGTTAAACTAATTAAATAAAACACAAAATATTTAATTGAGAAAATTCATCCCACAAACCAGTATATCAATTTGTATGGGATTATATAAATGTTCCTTTAATCGATACCAGTATATAAACAAATAATTGTACAGTACCGGTACTGGTACAAATGAAAATCCAATGTTTATATGACAATATTATCAGTTTTGCATTCCTAGTACGTATTTTATGCATTTGTATTTCTAACATTTTGTAGGCCTATAGAACTTTGAGTACCAGTAATCCAACTGTGAGTGCCATGTAAGGGACATGTATCATATTGCTCAATAATCATATGGCTGTGCTATGTATTATCTTTCATAATCATGTAAACATTTTTGTTATAAATTATTGTGTAATCTTCACTGTACTAAAGTAAACCGGTAGCAAAATTGATAATTATATAAATATATACGGTACCGGTATGCAGTACAGTACTGGTATATATATACTGTACTGTAAAATGTATATATACCGGTATATATATATATATATATATATATATATATATATATATATATATATATATGCCTATATACAGTATATACCGGTACAATATTCTGATTATTAGATGCTGATATTGCATACAGTACATTAATTTTCTTAACATGTCATTTTTCTTTTAGGCAAAATGACTAGACTCGACAATGATGATCCTTAACCCTCTCGCATAGGCCTATATGCATCAATAATTTTAGCCAACTTTCATTGAGCGAAGTATCCAACTGCTAAAGCAGTGGCAAAAGTAAGACTGATTAATGGTTAGTATGTGCCACCATATGGTGTGGACGTGATTGAAAATTACTGTATTACCTCCTTCAAATTACTAAAACATTAATGCGTCCTCTGAAGGACGTAATCTAGTCAATTTTATTCTTATTTACTGTACTTATCTATATATAGAGGGTGCATTTTGAATCATGGGTTCACATTTGGTGACCTAATCCAACTCAAAGAACTTGAAACGCATCCCTATGTGCGAGAGGGTAGATTTTCCATTTAACTCTTCAAAATAAACTATATGTAGATTTTCCCTTGAGTAGCACACACATAGCCTACACGGGCCAGTACTAAACACATATATCCCTGGGTGCAAACGGATATCAATATCAAATGTTGTTGCCAGTTTTGGACCAATATATTTTAAATATCAGCTTTTAAGGTACAGTACTTTGTCCAATATAGGACAATTTGGTGTAGGCATGATTCCGGTCTCCCATCATCAGTATTACACATGGGCCAGTTACTAGGCCTATACATTTCACTGTGAAAATGATAACTTAATTAAATTGGGCCAAACATGAGTCAGATTTATGGTTATTGGCAAAATATAGTTATAATCTATAATAGCATGATTATGGTTCACCCTCTTTTGTCCAGATTAAAACTATTATAGAACTGTTATACAAGCTGATATATAAATTGAATTGGGCGAATACTGGCACCTAGGTTTAAGATTGTTGGTCGAATGTAGTGCAAATTGGAGTCGGCATGACTTCTGTTTCCCATCATCGGTCCGAAACATCGACCACTACTGGGCACATACCGGTACATATCCTGCTGTACAAACGGATAACTATATTAAATTGGGCCAAAGCGGGCAATCGGAGTAAAGGTTATCAGATTTATAAAGTTAAAATTTACATTGGCATGATTCAAGTTCACTGACATCGGTCCTGATTAGGGTCAACATTGAACCAATATAAAAAAATATACTGTACAGTAAAACTTAGCTGTTTCGGACCCCAAAGATTCTGAAATCCGGCAGAACCGGCATCTGTTCGACCAATACAGGCAGCCAGCTTAAGGGTTAATGACACAATGTAGTAAAAACTGCTGTCAACACGATTCAGGTTTACCTTTATTGGTCCAAAACACGGGCCAGCACTGGGCCAGTACATCCCGCTGTGCATACAGCCAACGGTAGCAAATTGGGCCAAAGATGGCAATCAGAGTTTAGGTTATCAAATCAATAGAGTGAAAATTGGTATTGGAATTATTATGGTTTCCAGCAATCAGTTCTGAATATGGCCAATATTCAACCAATACAGACAGCCAGCTTCATAACAGTGACATTATTAACACTTTTGTTTTTGTCCCCTTTAAGAGACATTGGCACAATGTAGTAAAAAACTGATGTCGTCATGAATCAGGTTATCTATTATTGGCCCATTTACCGGGCCAATGTTGTGCCATCGAATGCTGGGGTGCAAATGGTAAACTAAAATGAAACGGAGCGGTTCTGGCAGTTATTGGCCCAGTACAGCACAGAGTGAATCGGCACATGCAAGGTCTTCCATCATTGGTCCAATGCTGGCAGCTGACATTTGATTTACTACCCCACTTAAATACAACATTAATTGGCATGATTATGGTGATCATGCATAGGGCCAATATATCTTGGGTTTCTGAATACCGGTATTTGCATAAATAAAATGGGCCGATATTGGCCAACAGATCTAAAGGTATCTGACCAATACAAGACAACACAGTGCTGGCCTGATTACATGGCCCAATTAATCTGTGATTCATTGGCCAACTTCAGGCAGCTACATTACACATAATTGGCACAACATGTTAACATTGATGTCGGCACGATTATGGTTATCCACTATTGGCCCAGTTACCAGGCCAATGTTGTTCCATCGAAGGCCGGGATGCAAGCGGTAAACTAAAATGATACGGAGCGGTTCTGGCAGAGTTATTGGCCCAGTACAGCACAGAGTTGATCGGCACAAGCAAGGTCTTCCATCATTGGTCCAATGCTGGCAGGTGACATTAGATTTACTGGGCCACTTAAATACAACATTAATCAGCATGACCATGTTTTTAACATGGGTAGGGCCAATGTATATTGAGTTTTGGTATACAGGTATTTAATTAAATCAATGGGCCAATATTGGCCGACAGATCAAAAGGTATTGGACCAATATATAACAAACCAATGCTGGTGTGATTATTGTTTTACTGCAGTGGCCCAATTAATCTTTGATGCTTATGAAATATATAAAATACATTGGCCCACTTCAGTCAGCTACATTACAGGTTATTGGCACAATGTGTTAACATTGATGTCGGCACGATTATGGTTATCCACCATTGGCCCAGTTACCGGGCCAATGTTCCATCGAAGGGCGGGGTGCAACCGGTAAACTAAAATGAAACATAGCGGTTCTGGCAGTTATTGGCCCAGTACAGCACAGAGTGAATCGGCACATGCAAGGTCTTCCATCATTGGTACAATACTGGTAGCTGACATTTTATTTACTAGGCCACTTAAATACAACATTAATTGGCATGATTATGGTTATCATGCATAGGACCAATATATCTTGGGTTTCTGAATATTTGCATAAATCAAATGGGCCGATATTGGCTGATGTCGGACCAATACAAGACAACACAATGCTGGCCTGATTATTGCTCAAGTGCATTGGCTCAATTAATCTGGGATGCTTATGAAATAACTAAAATACATCGGCCCACTTCAGTCAGCTACATTACAGGTTACTGGCACAATGTTCTAACATTGATGTCGGCACGATTATGGTTATCCACCATTTGGCCCAGTTACCGGGCCAATGTTGTTCCATTGAAGGCCGGTGTGCAAACAGTAAACTAAAATAAATTGGGACGGTGACGACAACAAAAACTACAGTTATTGGACCGATAAAAACAAATATTATAAGGCCGTTATTAAATCTATATTGGGCCAATTGTTCAATGTTTGCGGGAAATACATTGGCCCACTTCAGGCAGCTACCTTACAGGTTATTGGCACAATATGTTAAAATTGGTGTCGGCACGGTTATAGTTATCCATCAATGGCCCAGTTACCGGGCCAATGTTGTTCCATCGAAGGCTGGTGTGCAAACGGTAAACTAAAATAAATTGGGACGATGGCGACAACAAAAACTACATTATCGGACCGATAAAAACAAATATTATAAGGCCGTTATTAAGTCTATATCGGGCCGATTGTTCAATGTTTGCTGGAAATACATTGGCCCACTTCAGGCAGCTACCTTACAGGTTATTGGCACAATATGTTAAAATTGGTGTCGGCACAGTTATAGTTATCCACCATTGGCCCAGTTACCGGGCCAATGAAGTTCCATTGAAGGCTGGTGTGCAAACGGTAAACTAAAATAAATTGGGACGGTGATGGCAACAAAAACTACAGTTATCGGGCCGACACCAACAAAAATTAGAAGGCCGTTATTAACTCTATATCGGGCCGATTGTCCAATGTTTGCTGGAAATACATTGGCCCACTTCAGGCAGCTACATTACAGTAACATTATGGTAACTGGGCCAATGGTGGATAACCATAATCGTGCCGACATCAATGTTAGCACATTGTGCCAGTAACCTGTAATGTAGGTGACTGCAGTGGGCCAATGTATTTTAGTTATTTCATAAGCATCCCAGATTAATTGGGACAATGTACTTGAGCAATAATCAGGCAGGCATTGTGTTGTCTTGTATTGGCACAATATGTTAAAATTGGTGTCGGCACGGTTATAGTTATCCACCATTGGTCCAGTTACCGGGCCAATGAAGTTCCATCGAAGGCTGGTCTGCAAACGGTAAACTAAAATAAATTGGGACGGTGACGGCAACAAAAACTACGGTTATCGGGCCGATAAAAACAAAAATTAGAAGGACGTTAATAACTTTGTATTGGGCCGATTGTTCAATGTTTACTGGAAATACATTGGCCCACTTCAGGCAGCTACATTACAGGTTATTGGCACAATATGTTAAAATTGGTGCCGGCACGGTTATAGTTATCCACCATTGGCCCAGTTACCGGGCCAATGTTTATTCATCGAAGGCCGGTGTGCAAACGGTAAGCTAAAATAAATTGGGACGATGACGACAACAAAAACTACAGTTGTCAGGCCGATTAAAACAAATATCATAAGGCCGTTATTAACTATTTATCGGGCCGATTGTCCAATGTTTGCTGGAAATACATTGGCCCAATTCAGGCAGCTACATTACAGGTTATTGGCACAATATATTAAAATTAATGTCGGCACGGTTATAGTTATCCACCATTGGCCCAGTTAACGGGCCAATGAAGTTCCATCGAAGGCTGGTGTGCAAACGGTAAACTAAAATAAATTTGGACAATGACGACAACAAAAACAACATGAATCGGGCCGATAAAAACAAATATTATAAGGCCGTTATTAACTATTTATCGGGCCGATTGTTCAATGTTTGCTGGAAATACATTGGCCCACTTCAGGCAGCTACATTACAGGTTATTGGCTCAATATATTAAAATTGGTGTCGGCACGGTTATAGTTATCCACCATTGGCCCACTTACCGGGACAATGAAGTTTCATCGAAGGCTGGTGTGCAAACGGTAAACTAAAATAAATTGGGACGGTGACGGCAACAAAAACTATGGTTATCGGGCCGATACTAACAAAAATTAGAAGGCTGTTAATAACACTGTATCGGGCCGATTGTTCAATGTTTGCTGGGTAGCCTATAACTACGCTCGTGTGGGTTGTTTTCTATTCCTAAAGGGGAGATGAGTTGTTTTTCTTTTTTCTCATGCTTAGCCCCATTATTTTTCAGATGTTATGACGTTCGGCCCATTAGTTTGGCGAGTTCGCCCTATTTCTTTATCAATATTAAAACTTTTTGTGTCATTTAGGTGTCGATTATTTCTTGGCGAGCGATAGCGAATCTTTAGTTACGAGGAACCGGCCTTCAGCCAGGACATTGATCTATCGAAAAAATTTCAAAGTTATCTTGAAGGAGGGTTTTGGGGGGAGTATTACAAGATTGATTGCGGTCTAAGGAGAAAACAAAAAATAATAAAAAAAAAACATTGGAATGGGGAAATAGGTACGCCCATCCCCCTTTAATGGGTATATATTAACACTATCTGGGCCGACGTCTTGTTGGTCATTACGATATTTTGTTGAAATATTATTGAGGACATTAGCTTAGAGGTAGGTAACGCTAATAAGTCATGTCTCAGCTGTCATTACCTTTGACTCACTCTGTGCTCTATTAAGGGGAGACGGGCTGTTGTTCTGGACACCCTTCCTCATGCCTAGTCCCTTTAGTTTTCAGATTTAAATCGTTCACCCCATTAGTTTGTCAATTTTAATACCTTTCGTCCCATTGCTATATCAATATCAAGACTGTTTGTATACTATAGTTGTCGATTTGTTCCTGGCGAGCGATAGCAAAGCCTGACATTTTAAGAGAAACCGGCAAGAAATGTTTCTATCGAAAAATGTACATATTTTTCTTGAAGGAGGAGGGGGGGGGGGGTTATAGGGATTTTTTTTAAACCCTTCTGTTCCAGCGACGTCTTTATAATTATATTCTTGCTATATTTAGACGACTTTGTGTAGTTTAAGAAGGATCTGTGGTAGTAAAAAGGGTTAAGTAAGATAGTTCGAAAGCTGTTCATTTCTGGAGGTCTATTTTAAACAGTATAATATAGCTAGAATATAATTGAAAAGACGTCGCCGGTACAGAAAGGGTTAATGTGTCAGGGTGGGTAAGTGTAGGAACGGGTTTGTATATCTCACTCGAGACGAATACGTATAGCTTTAGATATTTCTGATACCAATTAATGATACAAAAAAAGACATGGTACCGAGACATCACTTATTTGGCCGACTGTACAATATAAAATACAATGCTCGAAGATGGCCAAAGCGTGTGTAATCTTCAAAATTATTAAACATAACATCGCAATAGCCCCTAAAATGTCGAACTAGATGGTGTAACTTTGTACACATTTATCAATAATCCTATCTTTACTCACAATAATCGTCATCGATCTCTACAGTTTCGTTATTTATTAGAGCAACATTTGCACAGTATTCTATGCGACTAATCATTCAGATAGAAAATCAAATTTATTTGAATTGACTGAACAAATAAAAGGATCATCTACCTATTATAATAATCATAATAATAATAATAATAATGGTAATAATAACTCTATAAATAATGTATGTATGTATGTATGTATGTATGTATATGCTCAGGCACATATCCCATAGCTGGGGGTACTCGACTCGAGACAGAGCCCAACAGGGACAACACAACACAACTTCAAAAAACCAAATCCAAAAATCACTCGCATCAGGAGAAGACCCAGAGACCCATTTGGGGCCTCCAGCAAAAGACTCCCAGGTCCCAGACCTCCTGGAGAGCTTCCGGTCACAGCAGGCAGACACGCAGCAAAGCCGAATACTCACCTATACACAAACATTCTCCATTCATTCCTATTCATTACCACTTTTTGCCTATTCTTCAGCCATACCTCTACCTGCCAACTCTTGTATTTCACCATCTCATACGAGGTCTTCCTCTCCCTCTATTTCCCCATGAAGGCCTATATCTGACGCATAATATACAGTGTTCTCTTTGTAAGCCTTTCATCTCCCATTCGCTTAACATGTCCATACCAGTATAGCACCCTTCTGTCTTCCATATACCCTTCCTAATCTGAATAAAAGCGTCTAATAATAGCTAAACAAAAAAAAAATCAAAACGCGTCAGAATCCTCAAGGTCTGTAAGTAATAATGTAAATAAATCATTTACGTTCTGTCCTTCGTTAAGCAAAAAGTCACGCAAAGAGACAAATAAGCAACACATTGGATTTGCTTGCATTAAAAATAGTGCCACGTCTTTACCTAGGTTAAGGGGGGTGACCTGTTTTTGTTCTGTCCTTTTCTATCTTTCTCTGGCTTGTATCCATTTGGCCCCATTCAGCCTTCTGTTTTAAGACTTTTATCCCCATCCAGGTGTCAATTTTTGACTGGTGAGCGGCAGCGAGCCAGCATATTTTTTATTTTTGTTTGACAGCAGGCTAAATTTGTACATTTTTCGATAGAAAAATGTCTCCGGCGAAGCCGGATTTCTTCGTATAATGCTGGCTCGCTATCGCTCGCCAGGAAGAAATAGACACCTAGATGGGGATAAACGTCTTAAAATAGTTGGCTGAATAGGGCCGAATGGATACAAGCCAGAGAAAGAGAGAAAAGGACAGAAATAACAAAAAGCAGGTCACCCCCCTTAAGGGGGAGGTAGGTACTTATTCTGGACCCCCTTCTCCCTTATGTTTAGCGAATTAGCTTTGAGATTTTAGGACGTACGTTCCGTTACTCTGTCGATTTTAAGACCTTTCGCCCTATTTTTTGTCAATAATTACACCTTTCGTGCCCTTTACCTACCGATTTATTCATGGCGAGCGATAGCGAGCCTGTAAATTAAGAGGGAACAGGCCTTCGGCCGGGAAATTTTTCTTAAAAGGTGGTCTACAGTAGGAGGTCTTATTTTAACCTTGATGGAGGTCTATCAAGGAAACTAAAACATTAAGTTAATATATAAATATGGAGGCCGAAAACCAAGCACTACCCCCTTATCACAAACATTAAATAGAACCAAAAGTACAGTAATCGATGGGAGGACTGGGGGGTATCTTTTGAGGTTGATAGGGGTCTTCGGAGGAAATTATAGAAAATACACAATAAAGAGAAGAAGAGAAAAGAAAAGGGAAGAGAAACATCGAGCTCAACCATAGTCAAATTAAAGTGAACATTAGGGGGGGCCGTAGCAAAGGTTTAACCCCCGAACAATCACCAAACCGAACCAAACCTTTAAAGGGACATATGAATACAAATTTCCCCTTAAAATTTCGATAATTGTCCTAGAGTGTGCAGTATACTGTATAGTTTCTCCAAGACTGTCTTTCCTCTAAACACACTCACTACACAGCTCATCTGGTCTGATATCTTGTGGATTATTATGATATTATATCAGTATTGAGGATGTTGCTGGCTTTTACCATTTTTGAGCAATATAGTTTAGTTTGTACCCTAGGATAACACAAACACGTTCCCAGACTTCCTTCAAATTAAAGACAAGCCCCCTGATCCTCTTCATGCTAAATATGTGTGTGTGTGTGTGTGCGTGTGTGTGTGTGTTTAGTACAATGCCGCGGCAATCTAGTTGGACTAGATAATAGTCCGTCACGCGCTTGTTCCGGGAAGTCGGTCTCTGTTGTGAAGGGTCATGCATGGAAGTAAAGGAGGCTTTTTATTCTTCTTCTTCTTCTTCTTGATGGAGTCGCTGTCCTCGCTTGTGTGAGAACAGCTTGCCTACTTACCGGCTTTTCCAGAAAAAGCTAGAGCTAGATTAAGATATAGTATAGAAAATTAGTAGTCATAAAAGGTATAGTTAAAGAAAAGTTATGAAGGAAAAAGCTCGGGCATGGTGATTATTCGGCTTTGCTGCGTGTCTGCCTGCTGTGACCGGAAGCTCTCCAGGAGGTCTGGGACCTGGGAGTCTTTTGCTGGAGGCCCCAAATGGGTCTCTGGGTCTTCTCCTGATGCGAGTGATTTTTGGATTTGTTTTTTTGAAATTGTGTTGTGTTGTCCCTGTTGGGCTCTGTCTCGAGTCGAGTACCCCCAGCTATGGGATATGTGCCTGAGCATATACATACATACATACATACATTATTTATAGAGTTATTATTACCATTATTATTATTATTATTATGATTATTATAATAGGTAGATGATCCTTTTATTTGTTCAGTCAATTCAAATAAATTTGATTTTCTATCTGAATGATTAGTAGCATAGAATACTGTGAAAATGTTGCGCTAATAAATAACGAAACTGTAGAGATCGATGACGATTATTGGGAGTAAAGATAGGATTATTGATAAATGTGTACAAAGTTAACACTATCTAGTTCGACATTTTAGGGGCTATTGCGATGTTATGTTTAATAATTTTGAAGATTACACACGCTTTGGCCATCTTCGAGCATTGTATTTTATATTGTACAGTCGGCCAAATAAGTGATGTCTCGGTACCATGTCTTTTTTTGAATCAATAATTGGTATCAGAAATATCTAAAGCTATACGTATTCGTCTCGAGTGAGATATACAAACCCGTTCCTACACTTACCCACCCTGACACATTAACCCTTTCTGTACCGGCGACGTCTTTTCAATTATATTCTAGCTATATTATACTGTTTAAAATAGACCTCCAGAAATGAACAGCTTTCGAACTATCTTACTTAACCCTTTTTACTACCACAGATCCTTCTTAAACTACACAAAGTCGTCTAAATATAGCAAGAATAAAATTATAAAGACGTCGCTGGAACAGAAGGGTTTTAAGAGGACAGTGGTTATTTCTGTGGGTCTATTTGTACATAAATTATGTTAATTTATGTTTTAGTATCCTCGCTAGACATTCATCAAGCTTTAAAAAAAAAAAAAAAATCCCTAGACCTATGTTTCCCTATGTTTCTATCGAAAAATGTACATATTTTTCTTGAAGGGGGAGGGGGGGGGCCCCTCCCCCTTCAAGAAAAATATGTACATTTTTCGATAGAAACATTTCTTGCCAGTTTCTCTTAAAATGTCAGGCTTTGCTATCGCTCGCCAGGAACAAATCGACAACTATAGTATACAAACAGTCATGATATTGATATAGCAATGGGATGAAAGGTATTAAAATCGACAAACTAATGGGGTGAACGATTTAAATCTGAAAACTAAAGGGACTAGGCATGAGGGAGAAAGGTGTCCAGAACAACGGCCCGTCTCCCCTTAATAGAGCACAGAGCGAGTCAAAGGTAATGACAGCTGAGACATTACTTATTAGTGCTACCGTACCTCTAAGCTAATGTCTTCAATAATATTTCAACAAAATATCGTAATGACCAACAAGACGTCGGCCCAGATAGTGTTAATATATACCCATTAAAGGGGGATGGGCGTACCTATTTCCCCATTCTAATGTTTTTTTTTTATTTTTATTTTTTTTCTCCTTAGACCGCAATCAATCTTGTAATACTCCCCCCAAAACCCTCCTTCAAGATAACTTTGAATTTTTTTCGATAGATCAATGTCCTGGCTGAAGGCCGGTTCCTCTTAACTAAAGATTCGCTATCGCTCGCCAAGAAATAATCGACACCTAAATGACGCAAAAAGTTTTAATATTGATAAAGAAATAGGGCGAACTCGCCAAACTAATGGGCCGAACGTCATCAAATCTGAAAAATAATGGGGCTAAGCATTAGAAAAAAGAAAAACAACTCATCTCCCCTTAACCCTTAACTAGCGGCGCGCAACATAAGTCGAGTATAATAAATCTGGACTATCTGGCGGCGCGCGACATAGGTCGTGTGGCAATTTCAGCACGTAATGTTGCTGAGAGAGAGAGACAAGTGGTGGCAGAAGAGTAGCGAGCGTATGACTGCTCCAGACCACCGCGGCGAACCTACTGACACGAATCCCACCTCCTCCCTCCCTCTCTCACTCGCTACATACTGAATTGTATGGGGAAAGTACCGAATTACATGCTTTTTGCACTCGTGTTGCGCGGTTGTTGCAAGAAAACTAACTGTCATAAAAGGATCGTTATGGTGTCATTGGAAAGCTCTGTTTATGCCCTTTCAGGGATAGATACTTGTTTTACGCTCTGGGTCTTATTTAGGCATGAAAATGATCATGTAAACAGCCCTATTTTGGCTAAAAACACCCCGCTGGGCGGTACATATAAATAGACCGCTAGCCCGCTAATAAGGTGTTAAGGAATAGAAAACAACCCACACGAGCGTAGTTATAGGCTACCCAGCAATCATTTAACAATCGGCCCAATACAGAGTTATTAACGGCCTTCTAATTTTTGTTAGTATCGGCCCGATAACCATAGTTTTTGTTGCCGTCACCGTCCCAATTTATTTTAGTTTACCGTTTGCACACCAGCCTTCGATGAAACTTCATTGGCCCGTCAACTGGGCCAATGGTGGATAACTATAACCGTGCCGACATTAATTTTAATATATTGTGCCAATAACCTGTAATGTAGCTGCCTGAAGTGGGCCAATGTATTTCCAGCAAACATTGAACAATCGGCCCGATAAATAGTTAATAACGGCCTTATAATATTTGTTTTAATCGGCCTGATAACTGTAGTTTTTGTTGGCGTCATCGTCCCAATTTATTTTAGTTTACCGTTTGCACACTGGCCTTCGATGGACCTTCATTGGCCCGTTAACTGGGCTAATGGTGGATAACTATAACCGTGCAAACACCAATTTTAATATATTGTGCCAGTAACCTGTAATGTAGCTGCCTGAAGTGGCCCAATGTATTACCAGCAAACATTGAACAATCGCCCCGATATATAGTTAAGAACGGCCTTATAATATTTGTTTTTATCGGCCCGAAATCTGTAGTTTTTGTTGTCGTCACCATCCCAATTTATTTTAGCTTACCGTTTGCACACCGACCGTCGATGAAACAACATTGGCCCATGTAACTCGGCCAATGGTGGATAACTATAACCGTGCCGGCACCAATTTTAACATATTGTGCCTATAACCTGTAATGTAGCTGCCTGAAGTGGGCCAATGTATTTCCAGTAAACATTGAACAATCGGCCCAATACAAAGTTATTAACGTCCTTCTAATTTTTGTTTTTATCGGCCCGATAACCGTAGTTTTTGTTGCCGTCACCGTCCCAATTTATTTTAGTTTACCGTTTGCACAACAGCCTTCGATGGAACTTCATTGGCCCGGTAACTGGGCCAATGGTGGATAACTATAACCATGCCGACACCAATTTTAACATATTGTGCCAATACAAGACAACACAATGCTGGCCTGATTATTGCTCAAGTACATTGGCCCAATTAATCTGGGATGCTTATGAAATAACTAAAATACATTGGCCCACTTCAGTCAGCTACATTACAGGTTACTGGCACAATGTGCTAACATTGATGTCGGCACGATTATGGATATCCACCATTGGCCCAGTTACCATAATGTTACTGTAATGTAGCTGCCTGAAGTGGGCCAATGTATTTCCAGCAAACATTGGACAATCGGCCCGATATAGTGTTAATAACGGCCTTCTAATTTGTTTTGTATCGGCCCGATAAACGTAGTTTTTGTTGACGTCACCGTCCCAATTTATTTTAGTTTACCGTTTGCACACCAGCCTTCGATGGAACTTCATTGGCCCGGTAACTGGGCCAATGGTGGATAACTATAACCGTGCCGACACCAATTTTAACATATTGTGCCAATAACCTGTAATGTTGCTGCCTGAAGTGGGCCAATGTATTTCCCTCAAACATTGAACAATCGGCCCAATATAGACTTAATAACGGCCTTATAATAGTTGTTTTTATCGGTCCAATAACTGTAGTTTTTGTTGTCGTCACCGTCCCAATATATTTTAGTTTACCGTTTGCACACCGGCCTTCAATGGAACAACATTGGCCCGGTAACTGGGCCAATGGTGGATAACCATAATCGTGCCGACATCAATGTTAGCACATTGTGCCAGTAACCTGTAATGTAGCTGACTGAAGTGGACCAATGTATTTTAGTTATTTCATAAGCATCCCAGATTAATTGGGCCAATGTACTTGAGCAATAATCAGGCCAGCATTGTGTTGTCTTGTATTGGTCCGACGTCAGCCAATATCGGCCCATTTGATTTATGCAAATATTCAGAAACCCAAGATATATTGGTCCTATGCATGATAACCATAATCATGCCAATTAATGTTGTATTTAAGTGGCCTAGTAAATAAAATGTCAGCTACCAGTATTGTACCAATGATGGAAGACCTTGCATGTGCCGATTCACTCTGTGCTGTACTGGGCCAATAACTGCCAGAACCGCTCTGTTTCATTTTAGTTTACCGGTTGCACCCCGCCCTTCGATGGAACATTGGCCCGGTAACTGGGCCAATGGTGGATAACCATAATCGTGCCGACATCAATGTTAACACATTGTGCCAATAACCTGTAATGTAGCTGACTGAAGTGGGCCAATGTATTTTATTTATTTCATAAGCATCAAAGATTAATTGGGCCACTGCAGTAAAACAATAATCACACCAGCATTGGTTTGTTATATATTGGTCCAATACCTTTTGATCTGTCGGCCAATATTGGCCCATTGATTTAATTAAATACCTGTATACCAAAACTCAATATACATTGGCCCTACGCATGAGAAACATGGTCATGCTGATTAATGTTGTATTTAAGTGGCCCAGTAAATCTAATGTCACCTGCCAGCATTGGACCAATGATTGGACCAATGATGGAAGACCTTGCTTGTGCCGATCAACTCTGTGCTGTACTGGGCCAATAACTCTGCCAGAACCGCTCCGTATCATTTTAGTTTACCGCTTGCATCCCGGCCTTCGATGGAACAACATTGGCCTGGTAACTGGGCCAATAGTGGATAACCATAATCGTGCCGACATCAATGTTAACATGTTGTGCCAATTATGTGTAATGTAGCTGCCTGAAGTTGGCCAATGAATCACAGATTAATTGGGCCATGTAATCAGGCCAGCACTGTGTTGTCTTGTATTGGTCAGATACCTTTAGATCTGTTGGCTAATATCGGCCTATTTGATTTATGCAAATACCGGTATTCAGAAACCCAAGATATATTGGCCCTATGCATGATCACCATAATCATGCCAATTAATGTTGTATTTAAGTGGGGTAGTAAATCAAATGTCAGCTGCCAGCATTGGACTAATGATGGAAGACCTTGCATGTGCCGATTCACTCTGTGCTGTACTGGGCCAATAACTGCCAGAACCGCTCCGTTTCATTTTAGTTTACCATTTGCACCCCGGCATTCGATGGCACAACATTGGCCCGGTAAATGGGCCAATAATAGATAACCAGATTCATGACGACATCAGTTTTTACTACATTGTGCCAATATCCCTTAAAGGGGACAAAAACAAAAGTGTTAATAATGTCACTGTTATGAAGCTGGCTGTCTGTATTGGTTGAATATTGGCCATATTCAGAACTGATTGCTGGAAACCATAATAATTCCAATACCAATTTTCACTCTATTGATTTGATAACCTAAACTCTGATTGCCATCTTTGGCCCAATTTGCTACCGTTGGCTATTTGCACAGCGGGATGTACTGGCCCAGTGCTGGCCCGTGTTTTGGACCAATAAAGGTAAATCTGAATCGTGTTGACAGCAGTTTTTACTACATTGTGTCATTAACCCTTAAGCTGGCTGCCTGTATTGGTCGAACAGATGCCGGTTCTGCCAGATTTCAGAATCTTTGGGGTCCGAAACAGCTAAGTTTTACTGTACAGTATATTTTTTTATATTGGTTCAATGTTGGCCCTAATCAGGACCGATGTCAGTGAACTTGAATCATACCAATGTCAATTTTAACTTTATAAATCTGATAACCTTTACTCCGATTGCCCGCTTTGGCCCAATTTAATATAGTTATCCGTTTGTACAGCAGGATATGTACCGGTATGTGCCCAGTAGTGGTCGATGTTTCGGACCGATGATGGGAAACAGAAGTCATGCCGACTCCAATTTGCACTACATTCGACCAACAATCTTAAACCTAGGTGCCAGTATTCGCCCAATTCAATTTATATATCAGCTTGTATAACAGTTCTATAATAGTTTTAATCTGGACAAAAGAGGGTGAACCATAATCATGCTATTATAGATTATAACTATATTTTGCCAATAACCATAAATCTGACTCATGTTTGGCCCAATTTAATTAAGTTATCATTTTCACAGTGAAATGTATAGGCCTAGTAACTGGCCCATGTGTAATACTGATGATGGGAGACCGGAATCATGCCTACACCAAATTGTCCTATATTGGACAAAGTACTGTACCTTAACCCTTAAAAAGCGGCCCACCACTTAAGTCGAGTTAAATAAAGCTGGACTATGTGGCGGCGCTCGACATAACTCGAGTGGCAATTTCAGCACGTAATGTGGCTGAGAGAGAGAGACAAGTGGTGGCAGGAGACTAGCGAGCGTATGACTGCTCCAGACCACCGCGGCGAACCTACTGACACAAATCTCAGCTCCCTCCTCCCTCTCTCACTCGCTACATACTCAATTATGTACCGAAAGTACCGAATTACCTGCTTTTTGCACTCGCGTTGCACGGTTATTGCAAGAAAACTATCCATCATACAAGGATCGTTATGGTGTCATTCGAAAGCTCTGTTTATGCCCTTTCAGGGATAGGTACTTGTTTTACGTTCTGGGTCTTATTTAGGCATGAAAATGATCACGTAAACAGCCCTATTTTGGCTAAAAACACCACGCTGGGCGGTACACATAAATAAACCGCATAGGCCGCTCGTAAGGTGTTAAAAGCTGATATTTAAAATATATCGGTCAAAAACTGGCAACATTTGATATTGATATCCGTTTGCACCCAGGGATATATGTGTTTAGTACTGGCCCGTGTAGGCTATGTGTGTGCTACTCAAGGGAAAATTTACATATAGTTTATTTTGAAGAGTTAAATGGAAAATCTACCCTCTCGCACATAGGGATGCGTTTCAAATTCTTTGAGTTGGATTAGGTCACCAAATGTGAACCCATGATTCAAAATGCACCCTCTATATATAGATAAGTACAGTAAATAAGAATAAAATTGACTAGATTACGTCCTTCAGAGGACGCATTAATGTTTTAGTAATTTGAAGGAGGTAATACAGTAATTTTCAATCACGTCCACACCATATGGTGGCACATACTAACCATTAATCAGTCTTACTTTTGCCACTGATTTAGCAGTTGGATACTTCGCTCAATGAAAGTTGGCTAAAATTATTGATGCATATAGGCCTATGCGAGAGGATTAAGGATCATCATTGTCGAGTCTAGTCATTTTGCCTAAAAGAAAAATGACATGTTAAGAAAATGAATGTACTGTATGCAATATCAGCATCTAATAATCATAATATTGTACCGGTATATACTGTATATAGGCATATATATATATATATATATATATATATATATATATATATATACCGGTATATATACATTATACAGTACAGTATATATATACCAGTACTGTACTGCATACCGGTACCGTATATATTTATATAATTATCAATTTTGCTACCGGTATACTTTAATACAGTGAAGATCACACTATAATTTATAATTTTTTTTTTTACATGATTATGAAAGATAATACATAGCACAGCCATATGTTTATTGAACAATATGATACATGTCCCTTACATGGCACTCACAGTTGGATTACCGGTACTCAAAGTTCTATAGGCCTACAAAATGTTAGAAATACAAATACATAAAATACATACTAGGAATGCAAAACTGATAATATTGTCATATAAACATTGGATTTTCATATGTACCAGTACCGGTACTGTACAATTATTTGTTTATATACTGGTATCGATTAAAGGAACATTTATATAATCCCATACAAATTGATATACCGGTTTGTGGGATGAATTTTCTCAATTAAATATTTTGTGTTTTATTTAATTAGTTTAACCTGATCCCAGCTGAATTAAATAGATATCTACGTTATGAAATAATTACGGTATGGCACTCACATTTATGGCAGTGTTTAGTGGGCGGGAAAAGTTAAGGACATATGGGTATGTGTCTAGATAGCCTATATGGGTGATGCCATCCTGCTTGCATAAAGTGTGGAAGAACTTCACAGGGTTGCCACTAATTTTGATAAGTTATTTGAGGTGAATTTACAAATCAATCCAATTAAATGTGTAAGTAAGGTGTACCGGTACCTCTCCAAGCCGATAGTAGTGCACATTAGCATATACCGGTAATATATAATAATGTATGAAGAAGGGATTATTGTAGTTATGGTGTATAATAGGGGTTGAAGGTGTCTTGAATGGTACCGTATCGTACATAATGTTCATATACCGGTACAGTATTTTTTTATACTTTTTAGTTACATACATACATACAATGGTTTAACGTTATTTTTCCATTACATGCATTGTGACGGTTCAGACGGGGTTGCCTTTAAGTAGTTGGAGTGTACTGAAGTACAAACAAGTCGCGCCACAGCACTGCCCCACCAAGTGATCACTGTGGCTGATGTTGGTATAGGGCCTAGTGCTAACCGTGCCTCAGCAAGACTCAACAGAGTCCCCCTGCAGCACTTGCACCTGCAGTATCTGCAACCACACCAGCCTTAACAGTGTTACAAAAAGACAGCACCATAACAAGACTACTGTATATTAGGCAATTGGAGTATAGAACAATTAAATCCGGCCCCAACATGCAAACACTGTTGCCGACACAGGTGTGGTGCCAAACTGCCCCCAGGTTAGACTCAGTCCCCAGTGGCACCTATCCGCACCCCACCAGCCTCGAGAGTGCCATACCAAGACAGTGCTAAGATAAAGACTTTACTGTCTAGTAATGGCTGTTGATCCACAAGTCTATCGCCATCCCCCCTATTAGGCTAGTCGCCTTGTACGACACGCAGTAGTATGCGTGAGGCATAGGCCTATTCTTTTTTTCCTTCACCATTAGATGAAGGCCCCCTTACCCCCTGGGGGGCCTTACCCCCTGGGGGGTAGGGATTGCATTAGTCTACCATTTACATTTCAAGTGGAAACTGAACTGACCATACCTTACAGTAATGAGATACCGGTACTCATATTAATAAGAAAACTAATTACATAAAGCAGGTGTACACTATAAGTACCGTAGATTTGTACCGGTACTATATGCTAATGGATATCAGATGAAAGATCGATATATTTTCTATTTACAGTAATATGCACAGTATGCAGACAAGTTCCTAAAATGTTTATCACCATTTATGTTATTGCAAAAATGGTTTAGGTTCAATGAAAAATAAGTACGGTAAAAAAAAAGAGAGTAGCCTACATAAAATGTTCAGTATATAGTTGTTTACTAATTATTTAATTATATACATTAGTTTAAAGGACTAAAGTTTCAAAATCTTATTATTTGTGTTGTTGGTGTTAATAATAATGTTGTAAGCTACTACCATGATGATGTCATAACAAAGGCTGTCAAGATAACTAGTTACCGGTAACCTACTAGTAAATAGTTGTTGCACTTTTGTATTGACTAATTGACCTGTCCTCACCTCAGGGGGTGAGGAGGCCTTCATCTTATGGTGAGGGAAAAAAAGAATATGCCTCACACATCCTACTGCGTGTCATACAAGGCGACTAATTAGGGGGATGGTAATAGAATTGTGGACCAACAGCCATTACTATGCAATCAAGTTTTAATTTTAGCGCTGTCTTTTTATTGGCTGCCGAGGCTGGTGTGGTGCAGAAAGGTGCTACAGGAGACTTTACTAGTAGAGTCTTACTTGGGCGCTGTTTGGTACCACACCACCGTCAGCCACAGCAGGGTGTCAAACGAAAGCCAAGTTCTTTCTTTTTAGCCGTCCGGGTGGCTCAGTTGATAGCGTCAGTGCTTCACATTTTGCAGTCTTGCGTTCAATCCCCACTCAGATTGAAAAGTTTTTCTGAGACATAGCCGACGGTTACTGTCTCCCCATGAGCAAGGGGGATGGGATTGGTCTCTGTTTGATTAAAGAAGTGTCAAGCCCTTGAGAATCCTCAAAGGAGGAGATCTATCTATCTATTGCCGGACGCCTTACTCCCCTTACGAGGGTGGCCCATACACAAAATGCCCCCAAGTTGACCTATTCCCTGTGAGAGGGACAACCCGAGCCAGTTTAGTGAAGGACTTACAGGATTGACCACTCAATTTAGGATCCGTCCGACTCCGAGGCCCTCTGTGTATCTTGTTAGCACTATTTTTCTACAGTGGTGTTCGGCTAATCCATCCACTAACCTGCCTTACCCTTAGGTAAGCAGTACGGATTTGTATCAGGTTTACTCCCCTAGACAGGTTGCCAACCAAGGCTGACGAGTCCCATCCACCCGGATTTGTATAAGGTTGTCTCCCCTAGATGAGTTGCCGACCAAGGCTAACGAGTCCCATCCACCCAAAGGAGGATGATACGGACGCTATATACTGTAAGTAACCAGACGATTATTATTATATGCAAAGATAAAATTGGGGTTTAGGCTATAGTTCAAATTATGTCTGGAAGTGATAAAATGGCCAAAACAATACTACAGTAGGCCTACTTCATGTTAATTTTCTTGTATTCCTCCTCATATTCATTCAAGCCTTCAAACAAAATTGTTCCGGATTGACACCCTGGGCCACAGTGTTTGCATGTTGGACCAGTTAGTGGGGCAGATAACTGGAATAATCGTTCATTTCTGGAAACAAGCACCAAAATTGGCACACATACTCCTTGGGGATTACTCTTTTGATAAAACCCGTTAGCCACCTAAAAATTCAAGATGGCGGCCATTTTTCAAGATGGCCGCCATTGAATATACAGAAACATTGCATTTCGCAATAAAATCGCAAAGACTTGTCCTATTTGAATGATCTTGGTGCCAAATCATACATGTTTCACTATGTAGAATCCGAATTTGGAACCATGGACTTACTCACTAGCTTCCTTGTACCATAATATCAGTCCCGGAATCATAATTAGGGTAAAAAGTGCCCATATCATAGGCACCATCAGTCCGATATATTATTGGATGTACATGTAGGCAGTAGGCCTATACTTGTTTGTCATTTATTGTCTTGCTGCCTGTATGAGTATACTACAACGCTTCTAAACCTCGCATCTGCAGCTGCACAGTGCCGTGCAGGTCTGAACAAAGGTGTAGCATTTGCATCGACCGCAGCATTCCGACTTGCATCCACACTTGGTCAGCTGCTGGCAACTCTCTGCAATGGGTGGGAGCTCTGTCCAAACGATCTGCCACAGATCTCCTTTCTTGGTCCAGCCCCAGTTGGCAGGAGTCTGTGTTTCTGGTTGACGTACTGTTGACTGACTCCAGATGCAGCCCGCCTGGTAGGCAGCACGCTTCACATGCTGCTTCAGTGCTGCTCGGGTTGGAGGAATGGCTTCGTACGGCCTGTGCTTCCGAGCAAACATATCCAACCTCATATCATCAACACCTTCAGCTGTGCTGGATCTGTCATACATCATGACCACGAACTTCTCCAAGGTCTCCAGGTCTTCATCATCATCTACCGGTGGGTACTGGCTGAGTTTGCTGACGACACCGTTAGCCTCATCACAAACATCCCAGGTTTGCCAAGCAGACTTCTTCCCTTTGCCACGGAATGCTGAAACGACATCATAGCCAGTGAAGGCATGGAAGAAGAGCATCCCTTTGCTCTTTTCTGCAAGAGTGCAACACAAGTCATGTACAGGAACCCACCTCAGGTTCTGTCCTTGGCCAAAGGCAACCCACAACTGCTGCAGACCTAGCTCCTGAAGTGCCTGCAGAACACTGACTGCGATGACGACAACATCTGTGTCGCTGGCTTTGACCATGATGACTTTGCTGCCTGCTTCTGTTGCATGCCTAGCATGCACAAAGATCCGCGTGTCAGCTTCTTCATGACTGCACAGTGCCACCCCAGCCAGATTGATAGTGCGGTTGCTGACAGCATCTTCTTCCTTGGTCACAATGACCACATTTGGTGTGGCCACACGTGCAATCTTATCAGCCAGAAAGTTGAACAGCTCGGCTTTGTTGTCATTTTCTCTCAGGAAGTTTCGGCAGTTTGAGGGAATTTTGCCCTTCCCTGTCACCCTGCGTCTCACCCCGCGTCCTCGCTTTGATCTAGTTTCAGCTTTCAGACTAGATGGCCGGTAGACATCAAACACAATGTCTGTTCTCTTGTACTTGGTAGAGTATGCTTGTATTCTAGGAAGGACATCGAGCATTGCGTACTCTTCGAACGTCTTTGAACTCTGTGGGGGCAGACTGTTCACCAACGCTGCACCATCAATGATGATGGTGTCGGCGTCTGGCTCTGCCTCAGTGGTTGTAACTTGGGTCTGAAGAATGGTAGTGAGGTGGGATTTCTGACAGGTGTGGATCTTTCCACCATCACTGAGGGCAGCAGGATGTGACTGGTTCTCATGACGGAAGAACTCCTTCAAGTCACACTCTCTGCTCTGGCATGATATGATCAGCTTGAAGAACTGTTGACAGTCTTCCTTCAGCACTTTTTGCTTTGAAGAGTCAACAGAGGCTGGTACCTGTCGGAAAAAGTCAACCCTGTTCTTCTTGATTGGTTCATAGAAGGTGGATTCTTCTTCCCCTTCCAGTCCCTTCATAAACTCCTGGAAACGGACCTTGCCTTTCTCAAGGTGTGTGCCAATCAGCTCGGCGGCAGTGTGGTGAGTAATATCCTTTGTATCAAGCGAAAGCAGGTCCCGACTCTCCTCCTGGAAAGGATTGCACATATCTGTCATGGCTTGTGAGAGCTTTTCTACTTTCTCAAGGAACACTATTTGTGCTCGTTCTGTCTCCTCATGGTGGCTGGTGTGTTCAGTACCCTCTTTGGTCCCACATGCTGCCTCATACTGTGCAACCAAGTGGCTGACTTGAGGACCAGCTATCATCCATCTTCTCAGTGCTGATGGGTCTTCAGTCACGCCGATCACACCCCCGCGTGCCTTGATGACACAGTATGTTATATGATAACAGATATAACAGATAATCACAGTATGATAATTATCTGAATTCAGTGAATCAAGGCCGAGGGGTTATCCTTTTACCACCTTGATCACAATCATGCACAATAAGGTATGGGATACGACTAGGTTCGGGAATAAAAATATATGACCTACACCTACTGTAGCCCGATCGTTCATCCAGTATCATTTAAGTCCCGTGCGATCTGTACACCATCCAGGTAACTACATGCAAAGCAATGTAAAGCCCCGTTACCCTTGGCTCGGCTCTCCCGCGCTGGCACACCCTGTCAATTCAGGCGTGGCTATCTAACTAAACATCTATGTTAAACTACATGTAATCTACAGTAGCTAACTGATGCGGGGCTTATTAGACAGCATTTGGGACACTAAACTAATTATTTAGCTACACTAAACTAATTATTCAGCTGATACTGAACCCCATGCTGAGTTTCACAGCAGCGGTGCCACCAGTGTTCCCTGGCTGTGCGTTGACATCCGCTCTGTTGAGCTACTACTCTACACCTTCCGCTACAAGTCTCTCAACGTCCCCCCCCCCCCACCCATCGTGTCATGTCCAGTTTGGAAGCCATGTACAGGAAGATGCTACACATACTAAACCTCTAACACTACTACGATATACACTACCATGCATTTTAGCCAAGTCAGACGTAACATGAACCTCTAATTTAGCAGAATATTAGGATTCCGGGACTGATATTATGGTACAAGGAAGCTAGTGAGTAAGTCCATGGTTCCAAATTCGGATTCTACATAGTGAAAAATGTATGATTTGACACGAAGATCATTCAAATAGGACAAGTCTTTGCGATTTTATTGCGAAATGCAATATTTCTGTATATTCAATGGCGGCCATCTTGAAAAATGGCCGCCATCTTGAATTTTTAGGTGGCTAACGGGTTTTATCAAAAGAGCAATCCCCAAGGAGTATGTGTGCCAAATTTGGTGCTTGTTTCCAGAAATGAACGATTCTCCTGAAATTTGCAGTTATCTGCTCCACTAAGTGTTGGGGCAGGACTTTATTGTTCTATAGTCCAAGTTGTCTAATGTAGAGTCTCGTTATGGTGCTGTTTTGTCATAACACTGTTTAGGCTGGCTATGTGGAAACAACGCTTACTAAAAAAAAAATAATATTAATATTATATATTTTATCCTTGAGTATTATGACGCAATTTCAGTTTATTTTTCCTATCATTACACGATTGTATTTAGATTAGGAAAGCTATATGTTAGAGTAGGAAATAATGAGATGAGTGAATGGTTTGAGGTAAATGTAGGTCTGCGACAGGGTTGTGTAATGTCACCATCGCTGTTTAATGTAGGCCTGTATATGGATGGTGTGGTGAGTGAGGTGAAAATGAGAACTATGGTTTAGTAGAAAAGAATGGTTGAGATTGGGAGTTGAATCAGTTGCCGTTTTTTTTTTTTTTTTTTTTTTCTATATGATTGAGGGAGGCAAAAGGCAGAACTGCCTATAACGCGTGCCTCCCCCATAGTTGAAAGAGTGACAGGGCCAAAATCAAGGGTGTTCGAGCCAAAATACCTGGACACACGGAGTTTGAAGCAATTTAAGTCATAGGAAGAAGGAAAGACTGATTCTAGGAGAGAGTTCCAGAGCTCAGCTGTTGAGTAGAAGTTTGCTGGTGATACAGCGTTGGTGACGGATTCTGAGGAGAAACTGCAGCGAGTAGTCAAAGAGTTTGTTGTGGTATGTGGGAGGAGGAAGCTGAGGGTGAACGTAAATAATAGTAAATTGATGGTGAGTAATAGAGTTGCTCGTAGGGTGAATCTACAGTAGATGTGCGGCTGGATGGGGAAATACTGGAACAAGTGGACTGTTTTAAATATCTAGGAAGAATGATAAACAGGGACGCAGGTAGGCTATGGAACTGAGGTAAAACAGTGAGTATGTGAAGGAAGGAAAGTGGGAACTATGTGGAAGGTGAGAAATCTCGGAACGAAAGCTAAAAGTGCAATGCATCAAGGGCTAGTTGTACCAACAGTGATGTATGAGGCTGAGACATGGGCTCTGAAGGCAATGGAAGAAGAAAGCTGGATGTGATGGATATGAGCTGCTTGAGGAGTGTGTGGAGTGACTCGTAGAAACAGATTAAGGAATGGCGATATACGTAGGAGAGTGGGACAGCGGGAACCTATGTCGGCCAGAGTGGACAGAAGAGTGGTGTACTGGTGTGAATATGTTGAGCGAATGGAAGATGAAAGGCTTACAAAGAGAATATGTGAGTCAGATACAAGATGGAGGTAGAGGGGAAGACCTCCATTGAGATGGAGAGAATGTGTAGTAAAAGCGTTGGAAGATAGAGATATGACTACAGATCGGCCAAGAGAAGTGGTAATAAATAGGAATGAATGGAGAATGCTTATGAGTGATGAGTGATTACGCGGTCGTTTTGGGAGAGGGGATCGGGCGCCAGTTGGACTAGATAATAGTCCGTCAGGCGCTTGACCCGGTTCATGTCTGGATGCCTGTTGGGCAGGTTTGTGGTGGTAAGGCTTCGCTGGTATCTGCCTGCTGAGACCAGAACTTCTCCGGGAGGTCTGGTTCCAGGAGCTCTTTTGATGGGGACCCCAAATGGGCCTGGGTCTCTGGGTCTTCTCCTGGGCGACCTAGATGTGTGTGATTTTTGTATTCTATTTTATTGGTGTATGCGTGTGTTTTCGTTTTCTTCTATTTTTGTTGTCCCTGTTCGGGCTCTGTCTCGAGTCGCCCACACCCAGCTGTGGGTATGTGCCTGAGTATAAACATACATACATATGGAAGTCAGAGGATTAATTGAGAGTTTTTACCCTTTCGATCACACAGATTCTTCCCGAGATGTATATAATCGTCCAATGACAGCCACAATAAATTGCAAAATTGCGTTATAATTCGCACGGGCTTAAGGGGAGGGTTTTAGTTTTCTCCCTATACCTCTATCAAGCTTAAAATTACACCCCCTTAGATCCTTTTTCAAGAAAAAATTGTAAATTTTTCGGTAGAAAAATGTCCTGACCGAAGGCCGGTTCCTCTTAAATTACAGGCTCGCTTTCGCTCGCCAGGAAAATATCGACACCTAATTGTCATGAAAAGTCTTAATATTGACAAATAAATGGGGTGAATAGTCTTAAAAATCGCCAAACTAAAGGAAACGAAAGTCTTGAATTCGCAAAGCAATGGGGCTAATCATGAGGGAGAAGGGAGACCAGATTAACAACCTATCTTCTCTTAACTCAGACCAATAAAGAAAATGTGCCTTGTTTTCCCATTTGAGTTTGTTTACTGAAAAGCCTCCGGTGTAATCTGCAAAGAAATACTGGACCCCTTTACAACACTTACACAACGATAACAGCCGGGAACTGCGCGATCTGGGAACGGTCGTTTATTAAGAGGATTCGGATATTTTCGTTGGTTAGAGACGCCATGTTGAAATTTTAAGATAGTCATACAATCAGGTAGGAGAGGTTCCGGTCTCAGCAGGCAGACATAAGCAATACGACCATTAATTAGTATTATATACTGTTTTAGTCTGGTAAGGTATCAAATTATCAATGGCAACTAATTCAAGATGGAGTATATTATTGTATAGCTGCAAGATCAAGACAATTATAATAGCAAACTCATTATAGGCAATATTCAACTTACAAATGAATAAGACCAGGTATGCTATAACTAATTCACGATAGACAAGTTTTTAGTTTAGCTAAAAGAGCTGATAAGGAAAATGTACTAACTTCTGCAATTATGTTGATTTGTTAGTATTATTTGTTATATTTGCTTCATTATACAGATATGAATGCTTCATATAATTCAGATAAATAGTCATTTGCCATAACTAAAATTAGGCCTAGCTCTCAAGGAGAATTACGTAGGACAGTTATTGTGCAGTCAGTCAGTCAGTCAGTAGGCAGTCTTTATTCCCACAAGGGGTAGTAGGGAGGGTCAGCAAGAGACACGAGAAAGAAAAAAAATATGACAGGAGAAGAACACATAACAGTTCGCCCACAAAAGTAACCACACAGGCATTCAGAAGCACAGCCCCCGAAATTAATGGCTTCACCTCAGATTTTATTGTGCAAGCTTGCTTACTTTATAATTTACTTTCTGAGGATCGATGACGCACTTCTTTTACGGTTTCTGGCTATGATTAGACGATTTTATACAGATGAAGGGGGGATGAACCGATTGTCTGGCCCACCTTCTTCCTCGTGTTTAGCCCCATTAGTTTTCAAATTGTATTACGTTCGGCCCATTAGTTTGGCGATTTTAAGACCTTTCGCCCCATTTTTGCTTCAATATTAAGACCTTGCGTGCCATTTAGGTGTCAATTTTCTCTTGGCAAGCGATAGCGAGCCTGTAAATTCAAGAGTAACCAGCTTTCACCCGGAACATTTTTCTACCGAAAAATGTACAAATTTATCTTGCAGGGGGGTCTAGAGGTGTTTTTTATAGTTTGAAGTAGATATAGGGAGGAACTAAGAAATACTAGAAAGATAAAACAATAAGCGAATAAATACGCCCACCTCCCCTCAAGAAGGTGCATGGAAGGCAAAGGATTAATGGAGATAGCCTTTACCCTTATAATTCCCACAGATACCTTTTAAATTGTATAAAATCGTCTAATGATAGCCAGAATATACGGTAAAAAATGCGTCACTATCCTCAAGGGGCGACCTAGATGTGTGTGAATTTGTGTTTTATTTGTTGTGTTGTGTTGTCCTTGTTCGGGCTCTGTCTCAAGTCGGCTACCCCCAGCTAAAACAAAAAGGGGGTATGTGCCTGAGTATATAGATATATAGATCCCCAAGAGAATAATGCAACATGGCAACACTAAAGAAATTAGAAAAGCTTCCAAGACAGCTGGGCCTCACGACTCCCGAGAGCCCTTCCGACAAACTACCTCCTTACGACAGCACCCATTCGTTTTTAGATTTCAAGACGTTTACCCCATTAATTGTAGAATGTATGACCTTTCGTCCCATTTTTTTGTCACTATTAAGACCTTTCGTGCTATTAAGGTGTCGATTTTTTCCGGGCGAACGATAGCGAGCCTGTAATTTTGGAAGAATCGGCCTTCGGCCGGAATTTTTTTCTACCAAAAACTGTACAAATTAATCTAGAAGGGGGATCTATATTTATTGGAATTTTGTTTTATTATTATTTTTGATGGAAGGCTAGGGAGAAAATTAAATATATATTAAACATATGAAATATTCGACCAAAAATTAAACTCTTCCTCATTAAATAGATAGTCTCTCACTCCCGACAGACGCCCCTGAACCCGGAAAACCCAAGAGTTACTTACTAAAAGCTCTCCCAAGACAGCTGGGCCCCACGACTCCTGAGAGCCCTTCCGACAAACTACCTCCTTAAGGGCAGACCGACCGTTTTTCTGGGCCCCTTTCGCCCTAATGTTTAGCCCATCTAGTTTTCAAATTTTAAGGGGGAAGGCCATGTACTGAGAAATGGTGTTGGTGCAGTGCAATGATGCTGTGTGGATCTGCGCATGCGCGACGACTTTGAATAGGCCTTTCAAAACACATCCAGCAGACCGTCCCGTAGCTCAAAGCTAACGGCTAGGCCTCTCCCCCAAGAGGTCAAGTGTACGACTCCAGCACAATACAATATTTTTGTTATAGAAATATAATTTAGGTTAGGTTAGGTTAGGTTCTTCTTCATGCTTAGTCTATTAGTAATATATATTCGATTTTTTATTAATTTCACCACAACACCAAACACCTCCAATGAAATTAATGAAAGCATATATATGATCCACCAGGATTCGAACCCGGGTTATCACACACAGATTTTTAGACACTTTAACCAATACACCACCAAGACGGTTAAAGGTTTATGCACACGCCTATGACTTATTATCCATTCTCGAATACTGTTATCTAATACTGAATCTAATAATGTTCATATTCCCACCGCACTATGGTAGCCAATTATTTAAGACGTTAAGACGCTAGTTCCATTAGCTTGGCGATTTGAAGACCTTCCGCCGCATTTCTAAGTAAATTTTTAGACCTTCTGTGCCATTTCAATGGGAAGATATTATTGGGATTGAAATTGTGCTGTACCTAGCTAGTATCAGTGCATTACCACAAAGCCCACCGAAATGCCAAAACAAAAATACCCTCATTGTTCCTTGATTAAATAACACTGTATGAATATTCCCATATTCAAAATATGTTAAAGGGGGACAATGCCTAGTGAGTTCACTGCTCAATAGGTGGCGTTCTGAGAGTGAGGGTCTGAGTCTGGAGGGTGAGACGGTGAAGCACTTGAGCGAAGCAACCGGCCTCTTCAGAGATGGAGCTGCTTCGAGCCATGATGGATGCTTCACATGTCTCACTCTCCAGACTGGAACAAGACCTCACGGGCTTCACCGTGTTGAGCGGTGGAATGTACAGGCTCTCAGCCTATGCCCGAGAGGGAGTAGTTGGAATATAGAAAAAAAGAAAACAAAAATTGGGTGTTGATTTTTTTTTTCCTGGCGACCGACAGGGAGCCACTAGAAAAATATGCAAATTTAGCTTGAAGGGGGTCTGGGTGGGCTTTTCTTAGTCTGGAAGAATCTTGGGAATGCGTTCTTATTAGGCTAGGGGACAGCATATTGTACTTTGCTTGAACATGGCAAAAACAAGCAAAATCCTCAATACAAATTAAGGGGGGTCACCGGCTTTTTTTATCTTTCTCTCCTTTTCTCTCTTTCACTGGCTTGTATCCATTCGGCCCCATACAGCCAACTGTTTTAAGAAGTTTATCCCCATCCAGGTGTCGATATCTTCCTGGCGAGCGATAGCAAGCCAGCATTGTATGGAGAAATCCAGCTTCGCCGAAAAAAAAATTCTAACGAAATATTTACAAATTTAGTTTGCTGTCAAAACAAAAATATATACATGCTTGCTCGCTACCGCTCGCCAGGAAAATATTGATGCCTGAATAGGAGTAAATGTCTTAAAACAGTAGGCTGATTGGGGTCGAATGGATACAAGCCAAAGAGAGAGGAAGAGAAAGAGAAAAGCGAGGTGGGCTCCCTTAAACAATATCGCAATAACCCCCAAGGCGTCGGACCAGAGAGTGTTAACTAACAACTCATTTATTTATGGTCTTTATACTCGTTTACCATTCTTCTTTGTGTTCAATATATATATACTTTATATTTTCCGTTATAATGTAAAACTTTGTTTTTTTGTTTCTCATTATCTAATATGAATAAAATCGTTATTTATTTTATTTGACTGAACAAATAGAGTTCTATTTTACCTATTATTATTTATATTTAATATATTTGTTGATTTCATTAGGAGTTCATTGAGTTTAGGAGTAAAGTCGGTTGGTGGAGGTAACATAATAAATAATACTAATAATAATAATAATTATTATTATTATATTCATTATTATTACCGGATAATGTTAAGAAATCAAAAATGGGATATTTGTCTTCTAGAGAAAGAGACCCTTTGTTTTATTTGTCTCACCATTTAATATCCATTTATCGCCATTTCATTTCATCCCAGTTTGCTGGTATCGTTCCCGCTTCCCTTTCTTTAAGGGGGAAGGGGTTATTTTTGGTCTGTATATTTATATATTCACTTCATAAGTTTCCTCGCTAGACCTCCATCAAGCTGAACAAAACAAAAATCACTCCCTAGAAGCCCCTTCAAAAATTAAAGGCTTTATTTTGCTCGCCAGGAAAAAAATATATATATATACCTAAATGGCACGAAAGGTCTTAATATTGACAAAGAAATGGAGCGAAAGGTCTCAAAATCGCCAAACTATGGCATTAACGTCTAAAACTCTGAACACTAATATGCTAAACATGAGGGAGAAGGGGATCCAGAAAAAGCGACTACCTCTCCCTTAAGGTAAAAATTATACTCTGCTCTCTCTCTCTCTCTCTGTTATGTTATCTCGACCATTTTCTTAACTAAACGTGCATTTCTCTTCCGTCTCTCTCTCTCTCTCTCTCTCTCTATCTCTCTCTCTCTCTCTCTCTCTCTCTCTCTCTCTCTCTCTCTCTGTAAATGGTTGTGCTGGAGATTGTATAGCTTGGGGAGAGGGAAGTGGGGGTAGGGTAGGGTAGAGGGTAATGGAAGGGGGAGGGGGGTGTATTGGGGTGGTTACGTGTTAGTTAAAGGGTGTTAAAGTTGCTTAAGGTGGTGCCAGGCTGTTCTTGTGTGTGTACTGTGTGTGTGTACTGTGTGTGTGTCTGGTTGGGAGAAGAGGCGTTGTCAAAGTTTCTTATTTGGGGGGTGAGAGGGTTGAATTTTTTTTTTTTTTTTCTATATTCCAACTTACTTCCTCTCGGGCATAGGCTGAGAGCCTTAACATTGTGTGTGTGTGTGTGTACAGTATACATAATTATGTATTGTGTATGTGTGTGTCTCAGTTACTTGTTCGTCAAGGGGAATCCACGCAATGCGAGCTAAGCTCATTATTATCGCGCCTCCTTAACTGGGAATGTATTGCGTGAAATGCATGTTAAGTGTTTATGTATCGTTGGAATGGCTGAGGATGTGTGTGTAGTCTGTATTTTAGCCAATTGGCGACATCTGGATACTTAGGGTTAATCTGTACGGTACCAGTCTCACCCGCAGGCTTAGGTTGACCAGTAGCTTAGGTTGACCAGTACGATACCCATCTCACCTTGTAACCGATCACCAACCCCAGATGGGACGTCACAACTTCGCCCACTTATACCAGGTTCCTATTTATACTGCTAGGTGAACAGAGGCTACACCTTTAGGAGACGTGCCCAAATGTCTCTTCCCCGCCCGGGTCTCGAACCCGGGACCTTCTGGTTGTGAGCCAGACGCGCTATCAGTTACGCCACGGGGAGGTGTGTGTGTGTGTGTGTGGTTGAGTGTGTCGGGAGGGGGAAGAGGGGTTGCCAGTGTCTTATATGGAGAGGATGAGAGGGTTGAGAATATTTGTATCTGTGTAAAGAGAGAGTGTATGTGTATGTGTGTGTGTGAATTTTATTTGTATCAGATTTAAAACGTGAATGGATATATGTATGTGGTGGTATAAGAGAAATATTGGACTTGAGAGAGAGAGAGAGAGAGAGAGCAGAATAAACACATTGCAGTTGTGTGCGTAGTTGAAAATGCTTATTACTGCAGTCCTAGCTGGTTTTCAAATATTTCCTCTATTTTCTGTCGCCCAGCAGCTGCTAATGTTGTGTTTACACACTATAATTATTAACCCGTTCTGCGCCGGCAACGTCTTTTAAATTTTATTCTGACTACTACTAATAGATTTATTCAGTTTAGTAAGGATCTCTAGCAATTATAAGGCTTCGAACTATCTCAATCAAACCTTTTAAATACCACAGATCCATCCTTAGCTGCATACAATTGTCTAAATATAGCTAAAACATAGTATAACTGACGTCGCCGGCACAGTAAGGGTTAAGGGAGGATGGCGTATACAGTATATTTACTTATTTATCTGTTTTTAGTATTCTATTAGTTCCTCCCTAGAACTCTATCAAGGTTAAATTAACCCTCCAGCCCCGGGGGCTATAGCTTGCGACTGTGCTGCGGTACCGGGTGTTTTGACGATCTTTGGGCTATGTTAAATACTCTGTAAGTCAATGAATATGGCATGTAATGTTGTGAATAAAAAAGAACAATGTTCCACAAACCTTCCTCTGTCGAATGGCGTTGAGTAGAGGTCTCTAGCCCCTCTGGTTGCATAATGGTGAGCGCGGGAAGACGAGTGCTTTTCGGCGGCAAATTCTTCCTGCGTTTGGACGCGTCGCCCCGGCCATGGCTACGACGCACCTAGCCGCTCGTCGCGCCAAAGTATTTATCTCCCTTAGACGATTTTAGTGTTTGATATTGAGAATGTGATGTTTATTTGATATTTTCTAGTTATTTTGAGGCCAATTATATAAAATATGTTTATTAGGGTATCACTGTCACTGATATTGCTAATTTTCACTCGATACCGTACATTTTATTAGTAATTGAGGTAGGTTATTGTTGTATTAGGCACTGATTATTCGTTATCACAGGTGTTTATTATACTTTGGCCATCAAATATTAGGTCTTGTGTCACTTTCACTTTGACAAATATGCTTTAGAGAGTGTCACTGTCACTGATAATGCTCATTTTCACTCGATACCGTACATTTTATTAGTAATTGAGGTAGGTTATTGTTGTATTAGGCACTGATTATTCGTTATCACAGGTGTTTATTATACTTTGGCCATCAAATATTAGGTCTTGTGTCACTTTCACTTTGACACATATGCTTTAGAGAGTGTCACTGTCACTGATAATGCTCATTTTCACTCGATACCGTACATTTTATTAGTAATTGAGGTAGGTTATTGTTGTATTAGGCACTGATTATTCGTTATCACAGGTGTTTATTATACTTTGGCCATCAAATATTAGGTCTTGTGTCACTTTCACTTAGTTATATGATTTTTAAACGTTTTATATACAATTTATTGTGTCTTTTTTCACTGATTTATATAATTCTATAGGTTCTAATCATATGAATGTCACTTGGTATATACATATGTGTCACTTTCACATATTATTATGGTGTAATTGTATTTGTATAAATGTTTTCATAATACATGACTTTTGTATAACAATAAATTGGTTTACTTCCACTTTTTGCCTATATATATACTGTACATATTGTCATTATCTTTGGCACTTTCACTATGATTATTAGAACTCCAGCTTGGAGTGGTAATCAAAGAAGCACTCTAAAGCACAGAGTGCCACCTTGCACTCCACACACTCCATGGTTGACTTTTTACCTGGTCTCGGCCTCACCCTGCTGTTGTAGCAGATATGGCACCGCTTCTGCAGTGTTCTTCCTGATTCATTCTGAGGCAGGGAACCAAGCCTGTGCCTAATCAAGTATTGAACACACTGCAAGCGGTCAATAACGGCGGGCCCAGGATGTGCCACTGTCCTCTGTGGCGTAGCATACTTCTCCAGGAGCTCCGTCAACACCTGCTTTTGGAACCTCCGCAGGCTATTGAACTTCATGGGTGTGTTCACATTCCGAAGCTTGTATATATTGTAGGCATTCAGAACTGACATGTCCACCATATGTAGAAAGAACTTTTTGTACCATCTGCACGAGGTACGCAGGCAGTCAATGAAGCCTATCTGCATGTCGGACTTGTCCACCAGCCTCATGTTGATGTTGTAGTCCAGGACAGCATCGGGCTTGGTCACCCTGGCCTGGGTGCGGCGATCCACCTTGCCAGTCTCCACCATTTCCCCCTTGTGGATGGTGGTCAGGAGGTTGACCTTCCGCTGGTCGTGCCAGTGGATAGCCAGAATGGGCCCCGACTTCTTCTTCAACACATCACCTTTTTTGGTCTTTGGAGGGAAAGGTGGCATGCCCTTCCTTTTCCCTCGTACTGTGCCTACAGTCCCCGTCTTGCGCTCATGCAGGTACTGTGAGAGAGTGGGGGACGTGTAATAATTGTCCGTGTAGAGGACGTGATTCTTGTGAAAGTAAAGGTCCATCATGGCTTGCACCACTGCTCCACCAAAGTCAATGAGGGGGTCCACAAGCAAGTCCCCTTCCTTCCCGCTGTAGACCAGGAAGTCCAGGACATAGCCAGTTTGGCAGTCGCACAGCACAAAGAATTTTATGCCAAAGCGATGTCTTTTTGAGGGGATGTACTGCCAGAAGCTGAGTTTTCCCCGGAACAGCACAAGAGACTCGTCAATGACGACCTTGCGGAAGGGCTTGAAGTAGGAGGTGAAGCGTTCTCGCATCATCTCGTACAACGTCCTAATCTTCCACAGCTTGTCACCGAGGTGGACGTCGGTGTTGGTGACAAGATGGAGCGCTGCGAGGATATCAAGGTACCGGTCACGAGACATATATTTCCCGAAGGCAGGGGTGGATATAAGATCATTGGTGATCCAATAGTCAGGCAACTTATGCTTCTTGACATGAGGCATTAGCATGGTGAGTGCCAGGAACACCATGAACTCTTTATGAGTCACTGGGGTCCACTGCCTCATGTGGCCCTTGGTCACCTTGCCCAAAAAGTGGACCTGGAATTGGTGCTGCTTATTTTTCTCTTTGACAACATAGCCTACCACCTCCTCATCAAAGAAGGCCTCAAATAGTTCGTGTGGTGGAGCATTGGGGCCTGCAGGAAAATTGGGGGTAATGCCTGAACCCTCCAGTACCTCATCAAAAGCTGGCACATCAGGGTTGTATCCATCCCCATCAACTACGTCTTGCCACTGAAAAACGTAGAATGGGTCTTGTCTATGCTGACGAGGAGCTCCAACTGGTGGCCAAGCACGCCCACGGCCAACTCGGGAGGCGCGCGCCCTAGGGCGGCGAGGGCGTTGGCCAGGGCGGCGGCCAGCACAACGGGCAGCACGACGCCGGGCCAAGCGGATGGGTCGAGGGTCGTCGATGTCCATATAGTCATCGTCAGAGTGGTCATCTTGCCCTGACGGTGGACCTATGTAATCATGGCCAGAGTCTTCAGAGAGGTGCCCTTCATCATCAGTGGCCCCCACATAATCTGGCGGGGAACCAGTGATGCGTGGGCGGCGTGCGGGTGGGCGAGGTGGGGAAGGAGTGGCAGGTGAGGCTGTGTCCCCCCGAGGTCCTGGGCTCCTTGGCCTGCGACGAGTGACAGAAAGCAATGTTTCACTGTCACTAGGCCCAGGTATTGGTGATGCGAGCTCAAAGACTTCTTCAGGAAGACATGTTGAAGGCGGGAGAGGTGGGGAGGACCGTGGGGAAAGTTGCGGGGACGTATGGCTGGGGCCGGCAGGGGTGGACGCCGCGGGAGCCTCGAACAAAACTCTCTTACTTTTCTTAATTTTGTTGGTATATTTCCTACCTTTCCCCTTTTCGGCAGCAGTATGTCTCCTGTCGGTGGACCTAGGAGGCAAATAGGCCGAAAGTGGGGGGTCCTCAACCCTTGGCAATGGTGGGGGTGGTGGGGAAGAATGCGGGGCATCCGGGTCATCTTGGGTGGCGTGGGTAGATAAGGGAGACAATGGCGGACGAGAAGGGTCACCACGCTGACCCTCACTCACAGCCTCATCCTCACCAAGTATTTTTGCTTGTTCCCTAGCTGCCGCAGCCGCCTTCTCAAGTATTTTCTGCTTATACAAGTGTAGCTTGAAAGGCGATTTACCTGGGGAAGGGCTTGGTGTCGTGTCACTTATGCGAAATTTGGTGAGTGACCTTGAACTCTCCCACTCACTCACTCTCTCAAGTTCACTGTCTTTAGGTAAACCAGCTTCCTCAACAACTGGTACATCACCTTCATCACTCTCATCACTGTCATGTTCTCTCGCAAATCCCAGGAATTGCTCTTCTTTCTCACTCTCATGGCCATAATCACTCGACTTATAATTACTGGAGTCGTCACTGACTATATCATCAACACTATACTTGGCATCAGCACGCTCATATAGTCTCAATGTCGTCTCAATACCTCCGGGAGATAACACATTTAGGCGATGGCGTCGGGGTAAGGCGCGATGAACTAGCAAGGGCATCGTAGGAAGCACGGTATCGGACACAGCGGAATCACTATTTGGCGTACTGTCCATGATGGCGTCGGGGTAGATACTGTTGCTGTGGCGTCATTTACGCCGGGTGGCGCCACCTACCGTCCCATGATACCAAAAATGTACGCGCGGCATTCGAAAGCACGCATGCAAGCAATGGGCGTTCAAGAGCCCTTCCGGGTTGCGCGGACCGAGGTTGTTATGGGCGTTCAAGAGCCCTTCCGGGTTGGAGGGGTTAAACACCACAAGACCCCCCTTCAAGATAAAATGTGTACATTATTCGACAGAAAAATCGCCACTTTATTACAGGCTCGCTATCGATCATGAAAAAAATTGATATCTAACGTATACAAAATATAGACAACACAATGAGGTGAAAGGTCATAGAACCACCAAACTAATGGGCCAAGCATCTTAAAATCTGAAAACTAGTGGGGCTAAACATGAGGAAGAAGGGGGGTCAGAAAAAAACCCAGCCATCCCCCCTTAATAAATTCAGGTTAATGTAACGTCATTTGCAGGTATATTTTCTTTATGGGGAGTGACCCTCTCTCTCTCTCTCTCTCTCTCTCTCTCTCTCTCTCCCAATTACATATGGTACTTGTTAAACTGCATGAATTTAGCGAGCCAGCATTTTATGGAGAAATTCGGCTTCGGATACATTTTTCTAATGAAAAATGTACAAGTGTTGCCAGCTGTCTAACACATTATCTAAACTATGATGGCTCGCTATCGCTCGTCAGGTATAAATCGACACCTGGATGAGGATAAATGTCTTAAAACAGTAGGCTGAATGGGGCCCAATAGATACAACCCTGAGAGAGAGAAAAAGCAGATCACCCCCTTAACCCCTTCCACACCATATTACGTAATTTTCATCATATTCTGGTTACCATTAGTCGATTTTCTTAGTTTATAATCAACCTCTACGACTCAAATTGGTAAATACAATCTCAATAAACCCTCTTAGTAACATAGGGCCTTCATAAACTACATCAAATAAATTATATCTAGGCCAGAATCAAAGGTAGAAATACGTCATGGTGTTGAAGGGGTTAATGGTACGCTATTTTGTTCACATTGACCCCTTCAGCACAATGACCTTTTCTTATCCTTTATTCTGGCTAACTCTTGCCGATTTCATGCAGTTTAACAAGTACCATATGTTATTCAGAGAGAGAGAGAAAGAGAGAGAGAGATGGAGATGTAGCAAATATCCTACCGCACATTATAAAATCATTAGGAACAGGAAGGAGTGACCAGCGAAAAAAAAAAAAAGCTAAACCCACACGTCAGGTATACATGCAGGTATAAGTGGCCAACCCACATCATACATGTATTGTACAGTGTTATTCAAAAGTTGCTCATTACCTTTGCAATTCAACTTATCTTGCTATATGGGAAAATCACTCCTTAGGGGGAGATGGTCGGTTTTTCTGGACACCCTTCTCCCTTATGCTTAGCCCCTTTAGTTTTCAGATTTTAAGATGTTTGGCCCACTAGTTTGGCGATTTTAAAACCTTTCGCCCATTTTATTTGTCTTGGACACTCATTCTGATTGTTGGAGGTTCGATCTCGGCTGGGAGTATATAAGCATTTATTAGCTCACGTCTATTTGTGAGATATACTTGTTAAATATATATATATATATATATATATATATATATATATATATATATATATACACAAAGAAAAAGGGCGGTAATAAAACCCCGCGATCATCAATGGAAAATAAATACAGAAAAGAGATATATAGTGCAGAGAATCATACTTTGTGGGGGAAAAAAAAAAATATATATATACTGTATATAGGCCTATACAGTATATATAAAAAAAAAAAAAAAAAAAAAAAAAAAATATATATATATATATATATATATATATATATATACAGTATACATATATATATATATATATATATATGTTAGTAAAGCCAGGTAATAAATTTTCTTTAATACATACGAGGTTGAAAGAAATGGCAATTTCTGCGTTGGAAATTTTATTATTCAAAGTTTCCAGGTCTCTGATGAGTTTTCGCTGGGTGGCAGGAAGTAGATGAATGAGATGAGCAAAATTCATGGTGGTACAGGGTTACATAAATGTACATGATGATACAGGATATACGACGCGTTTCACAGGACAACCAGCATTATCAAGTAAGGGTAGAATGATATAAAAGGTAAACAGGAAGGGTATATAAAGAGGGTGGAGGATCAGAGGAGGCGAAAATCAGGGGGCAAAAGTCTCCTATTGGTGGAGGGGTATTCTAGGAGTGCAAATGGGGGAACCGCTTCACGCAGGCGCACTGGATGCGGGATGATGTTGGTCGGGTTGCGGGGTCAAAGCTGATTGGCTGCGTGTCGAGGGGCGTGGCCTAAGTTGTGTGGTCCTTGTGGCGCCGGCAGAAGACGAAGCTGAAGGAGGTAGCGCGGGGGGCTGCGTCAATGGCACCGGGGGGCGAGGAGGGGCGTTAGGTCCTGTAGGGTAGTGCCTTTTGGCAGAAGGAAGGATCTGAAGGTCTAGAGTTTGGTTGTTGATGTTAGGATGTAAGGCTTGGATATATAACGCTTCGAGTATAGGTAATCTCCTTGGGTCACTTTCTTTATCGAGTATGGTGGTGTGTTTCTCTAACTCGTTGCGTGTGAGGTGGGGGTGGTTGGGGGTGAGATAGTGGTCTTTGATGGCTCCAGCCTGAAGGTGAAGAGTTAACCGACGTGAAAGACGAGTCTGCGTCATGCCAATATAGGAATGAGGTCCACAGTCCTCATAATTACAGGTATGTTGGTAAATGACGTGATCGTCGGTCATCGGGCTCTTTATCTTGGTGGAAGCTGGTTTGTTGCGGAAAACGAGGTTGGAGGTCTTGGGGGATTTGTAATAAATTATTAATTTGATTTTGTTTTCCGGGTTGGTTGGGTGGACATGCTTGGAGATTATTTCTTTTAAGACGGCCTCGTCATTTTTGTGTTCAGAGGACATGTCATTGCGGTAGAAGATCTTAATTTCATTGGGGGGGTCAATGTTGGGAGGGCTTTGGGTGTACCACCATGAATTTTGCTCATCTCATTCATCTACTTCCTGCCACCCAGCGAAAACTCATCAGAGACTTGGAAACTTTGAATAATAAAATTTCCAACGCAGAAATTGCCATTTCTTTCAACCTCGTATGTATTAACCCTTCTTTAGCGGCCTATGCGGTTTATTTATATGTACCGCCCAGCGGGGTGTTTTTAGCCAAAATAGGGCTGTTTACGTGATCATTTTCATGCCTAAATAAGACCCAGAACGTAAAACAAGTATCTATCCCTGAAAGGGCATAAACAGAGCTTTCGAATGACACCATAACGATCCTTGTATGATGGATAGTTTTCTTGCAATAACCGTGCAACGCGCGTGCAAAAAGCATGTAATTCGGTACTTTCCCCATATAATTCAGTATGTAGCGAGTGAGAAAAGGAGGAGGGAGCTGAGATTCGTGTCAGTAGGTTCGCCGCGGTGGTCTGGAGCAGTCATACGCTCGCTAGTCTCCTGCCACCACTTGTCTCTCTCTCTCAGCAACATTACGTGCTGAAATTGCCACTCGACCTATGTCGAGCGCCGCCACATAGTCCAGCTTTATTAAAAACGACTTATGTGGTGAGCCGCTTTTTAAGGGTTAAAGAACAGAACAAAAAAATATATATATATATATATTATATATATATGTGTGTGTGTGTGTGTGTATGTTTGTGTTAGTTATAGATAAAAGATAAATAAGGATGATAAATGGGTATAATTGCTGCGAGGGATAGGAATAAAATGGAGTAAATGTATAGAAGCGAGAGGAGATATGCTGTATAAGGCAGAGAGGGATAGACCACAGGCTGATTTGTTATACAGGGAAGAGTGACAGAGAAGCTTCTTGTTACGTGTATGTGTGGCGGTGTCTTGTTTTGTGGTCAACAGCATCCTCCCTATCCTTGAGAGAGAGAGAGAGAGAGCGTACTAACAACAACATTACTATTACTAACAATATAACTACTAACAACTGTATCATGCCTCATACTAACTAGAGAGAGAGAGATAGAGAGAGAGAGAACTGACAACAACAATACAAATAATAACAACAATATTAAGCATACTAACTGTTTACGTAAATCTAATTACAACAACAATACCTAAAAAACACACACACTAACTTTAGTTTATATAATAATAACCAAGATTTAAATCAAACACACTCTTACGAGCCCCCATTGATAACAATATGTACAGTTGACCACATAAGTTCTGCTCCTCTTCGTGATTTTATGTATAACAGTAAACTTCGTATGAATGGATTGCGAGTGTGATTTCCATTAATTATCACTTGACTAATCAGATGAGTTAACCACTGCATAAGAAAATAAACTCCTAATTCAATCATGCGCATTATATTCCCATGTACAAAATCATGGACAGAAACAAAACTTACGTGGCCAACTGTACATATTTCGGTAGAAAAGGGTCTCACCCTTCCTCCTAAAGTGCACGTTCGCTAAAGCTCGCCGGGAAAAAAAAATATATATAAAGATTAACATTGAAATGGGGTGATATGTCTTAAAATCGCCAAACCTATGGGGCGAACGTCTTTAATTATCAAAATGAATGGAGCTAAACATGAGGCAGAAGGAGGTCCAATAAAACCCCTCCTTAACTCTATGGCGGAATTCACTCATTTACTGCCCAATTCCATCTACGATACTCTGTTCCAAATAAGTAGGCCATAACTCTTGAACAATAACCTCTATACCTCACAAACGACTAGAGTAATCGAACTAACACTTCTACCATTTGGGAAGGGTCAGCCAGGGAATACAGTAAGTGTGGACATTTACAGCCCATTTGCTCTAGCCCTTTTTGAGTTACAGAGGTTAAGGTTCACCATTTCTGGCCTACCTATTTGGAACTGGGTATAATTTCCATACTACTTTGTTAACTCTCTCAGCATTCGAGGATTCGCTAATTCTCATTTACTGGCTATTATTGGGCTATTGTATTCAATTTAGGAAGGCTGCTAGGAAGTCAGAGGTTTGATTGAGATAGTCTTTATCCTATAAATCCCACAGGTCCTTCCCAAGTTGTTTAATATCGTATAATGATAGCCAGAAATTAGTCAGTCAGTCAGTAGCCAGCCCTTACTCCCACAAGGGGAAAAACAGGTGACAAGAGAAGAACACTTATGCCAGAACAGACTGCTAAGGGGGTAGTGCTTGTTTCTTGGCTTATGTATTTATATATTCATTTATGTATTAGTTTCCTGGCTAGACCTCCATCAAGCTTAAACAAAAAAAGACTAGACCCACTTTCAAGATAAATATGTAAATGTTTCGGTTGAAAAATTTCTCGGCCGAAGGCCGGTTCCTTCTAAAAATGACAGGCTTGCTTTCTCTCGCCAGGAACAAATCAACACCTAAATAGCACGAAAGGTCTTAATTTTGACAAATAAATGGAGCAAATGTGCTAAACATGAGGGAGAAGGGGATCCATAAAAAGCGAGTAGGACCCCCTAAAACGCGTCGTAATCTTCAAGGGGTTAATCCCGAAATAGAGACGATATAGGTACAAGAACTACAGACTCACAATCTATTCCTTCACTTGCGAAGCTGAATCAAGCCAATAAACTTTCGTATCTTATAAAATCTCACAGGCTATCAAAAGGAAACGACGCTAAATTCTAGAGAGCCAATTCTGATATGAACCTAATTTTTTCTGTATAAACCCGGTGTCCCACGAACGCTTTATCTGGCAATTCTTTCAGGCAATTGTGGTCTGGCATCTTCTGAAATAAAGCTATAGATGATTTCAGTCTCTTAAGATGATATAAACTCAGTCTAATTTTCGATTCCGATGCGAAAATACCACATATAAGTACGAAAACAAACTTGCTAATCGATTCTAAAGCCAGACGGAACCTAGTCTCTAGGTAGATTATATAAGATGGCTGGATACTGATATTCTAATCTATTGATTTCACTCCACGCACCAAACACCTCCCAACGAAATTAATGAAAGCAAGTGATCCTACCGAGATTCGAACCTGTATAACTGAGATTGTAAAACTGCCAGATTACAATTGCCCGTAAAAATTGACGGAAAAAGCGCTCGTCTGACTTCAACTTCAAGTCTTTTGAAACGATTATTTTCTATCCCCTGTAGAGATGTGGCTCCCATAAAATAGTTTTTTGTCATTGACTTGTCACCACCGGGAATGTGCTTTGCTATTAAGGTTCCGACGTAAATGCGGATAAAACTCGAGCTTGACTCGATAAGGATTGTGAGATGCGAGGTAGGGGTAGTGTGTGTGTGTGTGTGTGTGTGTGTGTGTGTGTGTGTGTGTGTGTGTGTGTGTGTGTGTGTGTGTCAAAGATGTATAGTGCAGTACTCTTATTTCAAATTTTGCAGAATACTATCTACTCCTTTCTTAACCCTATTATTGTACGATGGGAGTCTTTCTGGATCTCCCATTATTCGCTCCGATAGTTTGGAAATTTTAAGACGTTTCACCCTATTAGTTTGGCGCTAATCAGACGTGTTATTCAATTCAGGTTTCGATTTATTTCTGTTACTTTAAAGAAAGCTGCTTTTGGTCGGAAAATTAACAAAATTGAGCTTGAAGCGTGGCCCGGGTGGGCATTATTTAGGCTGAAGGGTGTCTGAGAAGGCATTATTACTATGGTCTGTTTCTTTTCAACTGACGGTAAATTGCAAATTTTCCATCAAGATTTCTGAGGTACTTTGAAGATTTTTTAGTGAAATATGGTGCTAATTATACTGTATAAACTGTGTGTTACTATGATGCAGACACATAGTGGTTTCATATTTGCCTTAAAGTGTCGATATATTAGCTGCTAAGGGATTCAATTTATCGTCAGCTGAAAAGAAACAGAGTATAGCGTAGGGGAAAAACTAAAATACATTGCTCGAAAGCAGCAGAAGCAAGCAAAATTTCCATTAATCATTGAACAAAATATCATAATAACCCACAAGACGTCAGAACAGATGGTGTTAATCTCTTTCATTGAAGAACTAATTACAAATTCTGGAGAGAGAGAGAGAGAGAGAGAATGAGTGAGAGTGAATACAAACCCATTATTATCAGCAATTCTAGGAGAGAGAGAGTCAGTGAGTGAGTGACAGACAGACAGAGAGAGAGAGAGAGAGAGACTACTAGCCCATCATTAACAACAATTCTAGAAGAGAGAGAGAGAGAGAGAAAGAGAGAGAGAGAGAGAGAGAGAGAGAGATAGCGAGTGAGAGAGAGCCTACTAACCCATCATTAACAGTAATTTAAGCCACTCCGTCACAATTAGGTGTAACACTAGCCCTACAGACCTCGTTAGCCAGACTAAACCTTCATCAACAGGGCAGTAGTATTAGTGTTGACAATTTAAGGGAGCCCACCTCGCTTGTTTTGTCTCTTTCTCTCTCTCTCTCTCTTTGGCTTGTATCCCTTCGGCCCCATTCAGCCTACTGTTTTAAGACGTTAACCCCCAATCAGGTGTCAATATTTTCCTGGCGAGCGGTAGCGAGCCAGCATATATATATATATTGTTTTTGACAGCAAGCTGAATTTGTACATTTTTCGATAGAAAAATTTCTCCGGCGATGCCGGATTTCTCCATATAATTTCTCCATCAATGTGTGGAGAAGTCCGGCTTCGCTGGAGAAATTTTTCTATTGAAAAAATTACAAATTTAGCCTGCTGTCAAAAATATTTAAAACAAATATGCAGGAAAATATTGACACCTGCATGGGGGTAAACGTCTTAAAACAGTAGGCTGAATGGGTTCGCATGGATAAAACCAGAGAGAGATAAGGAGAGAAAAAAGGCAGGCCACCCCCCTCAACACATTCAGTACCGGTGACATTCTTTTCCTTATATTCTGGCAACAATTAGACGGTTCTATTCAGCTTAGGAAGAATATCTACCAGTTAAAAGATTACAGACTATCTCAATTAATTCTTTTAGCTACCATATATTCTTCCTAAGTTTCATAAAATCGTCTAAATGTACATGAATTAAAAAAAAAAAACGTCACTGGTACTGTAAGGGTGAAGGTTTGTTTTATGCTGGACACCCTTCTCCCTCATGTTTAGCATCACTAGCTATGGAATTTCGAGACTCGTGCTACATTAGTATGGCAATTTCAAGACCTTTCGCTCTATGTCTTTGTCAATTTGAAGACTTTTCGAATTATCTAAGTGTCGATGTATTCCTGGCGAGTGATAGCTAGCCTGTAATATAGGAGGGACTTGTGATATCCGTGCCCGACTTTAATATTTGTTTACTAATCTTCGTTGACATAGGAAAGCTCGAGACAAATAATAATGTTGATCACTTAATTCCTAGAAGCAAGGAAGGTGGCAGGGAAATAGTAGGGGGTGAGGAAGGGAGCTGGAGGAGAAGATGAAGGCGTCGGGCCTTGCCTCAACATGTGTGATATATCTTTATGAGGAGGAGGACTGACAGGAACAAAATAATTATATATATATATATATATATATATATATATATATATATATATATATATATATATATATATATATATCTTCGTTCTATTAGTGATTGCTGCTTCTGAATGCTTGTGGGCAAACTGTTATGTGTTCTTCTGCCACCTCTTTTCGTTTTATCGTGTATCTTGCTGATCCTCCCTACCCCTTGTGAGAGGAAGGGCTGGCTACTGACTGACTGACTATTATAGGTAGCGCCAACGAACTTGACAATAATTTTTATCCCTGACCTCTCTGTAAGGGCCTAGAGCAAACTGGCTGTATATATCCACACCTATTTCCTGGTGGTTTCTTCCCAAATGAAAGAAACGTCAGTCTGACTGTTTTCATTCATTTCGAGTTACAAGAAGTTAAGGAGGCAAGATTATTGTCAATTTCACTGGCGCTACCTAAAATATCCCACTTTCTATTTATTCTAAGTTCCTATGGTTAATTTAGATAAGTGGACTTTATATTATTGATTTTGAAGAAGTATTAACCATATAGAAATATTTACCCTTTGATGAATTCAGCTGGTGATTGGAGGATGGCGGAAAATAGGCTAGATTGCTGGAAGTGGTTAGTATAGTAAACAGAGTATGAAAAGAGGCTAGGATAGGCTAGATATTTACGTTAAGTTGTGCTAAGTAACAAAGATGATGATGTAGTGACTATGGAGTATGAGATGAAAAGTGAAGCGAAAACACCTGGTGAAATAACTAGAAGAAAGAAGGCTTAGCGTGTGTAGCTGGGACGGAGGTTGGTTGGAGAGTGAGCGAGCGCGTTATGTTTGTCTCTGCCGTGACATACCGCGCGCACGCGCATAACATATGGAAATGTATCCCATGTTCTTTACAATGAGATACTTATAAACAATCTTAAATAATACAAATATATATATATATATGGGAATTATAATCCTACAATACTTTCCCATATACTACTATAGAATAATATATTCTACCCAATCATGGAACATTCGACCAAGGTTATGGAAGCGTTCAACTTAAGACTACGGAATGATACGTAACGCTACATCAACCCAGATTACGTAACATCGAGACTGTTCATACTAGTTTGAGTACACTAAGTATGGACATATACCCACCAACAGAAAATATACAAAATTTACATGATTAGATTTGCCCGGAAGCAATCTTATCCCGCCAAGCTTGGGAGGATATCTGGGCTGCCTGTCGACGTGGGCGTCCGCCGGACGCGTCAACGGGCTGCGCCGAAGTAGAAGCCAGAGAGGGGACATCAATGGATAACTGATCCGAGGGGGTGTCCTTGCGATCGAGGTCACCCTCAAGAGGATATAGTCGGACTGTTGGCCGTGTGATTAATCCAGTCCTGGTGCTAACCTTTGCTACCCGAACCTCACCATCACGACCTGGTAACAACTCTTCTATCCGACCCAATTTCCAAAATGCGCGCGGGCCCTCCTCATGGATGGTTACCACGTCCCCTACCCTAGGCCAATGACCTTTTAATGGTGTTAGTTTATTCTTTTGTGCTTCCCTTAAAGTCACCAGATATTCTGTTGACCAGCGATGCCAAATATCTCGCGATAATTTACGAATGTATTTGTAGCGGGCCGATATCACTTCCTTACTTATGTAGTCTGGATCCTCCATAGTATCCTCGTCATGCTCTTCAGGAAGATCCCGCAGTCTGTATCCACGTACCAGTACTGAGGGTGTGATTGGGGTAAGGTCTTCCAAATCACCAGAAGCATAGTATAGAGGGCGATCATTTACGGTGGCTTCGATCTCCAAGAGTATGGTGTTGAGTTCCTCAATCGAGATGAGAGCTCTACCCAACACCTTCTTCAGACCCGCCTTCACGATGCCTATGGCTCTCTCCCATATGGCGCCAAACCAAGGCACTCTGGCGGGAATGAAACGCCATTCGCATTTTACATCCGCTAGGCAGGTCTGAATCTTAGGATTGTTGCTCACTTCTTTGAGATATGTAGATGCCCCTATGAAAGTCTTTGCATTGTCACTCAGCATGATACGCGGATATCCCTGTCTACTGCAGAATCTTCGGAAGGCATGTAGGAAGCTATCACAAGTGAGGTTGGTGACCAGTTCCAGGTGAATTGCCCTGGTAACAGCACAAGTGAAAAGTATCATTTACACCTTAAGATTGGATGAATCTTTCACAGGGATTGCTCCACTGTAGTCAACCCCGGTAACTTTGTAAGGGTCACCTGGGGTGGTTCGCAGGTTTGGTAAGGGAGGAATTCCGACGGGATCATAATGTGTTCCCTGTACTCTTCTACACTTTAAGCATTTGCGAAGGACTTTCTTGACCACCTGCCTGATTTTAGGCACCCACCATTGTTGTCTTACATAGGTGACTATATGACCAACCCCATAATGACAACAGAGTCGGTGACACCTATCGATGATAAGATGGGTGAAGGGATGATTGGGGGGCAGTAGTATTGGCTGCCTCCGCAATGTATCAAGTCCCCCTTCAAGTGTAAGCCCAACTGGTTGATCAGGTTATTCCTAGACTTTGTTCCCTTAACCAGTAATTTATATTCCTGCGTATATATTTCTTGTTGACAGAGCTTATGTAATAATTTATCTGCAATTCTTATCTCCTTCACATTGAGGTAAGCACTACCTGTGGGCGGTGTGCCTTTAATTTTTGCTTTTACATTTTCTACAAATCGTAACACCCATGCTGTAACACGTTGTAACTTTTCATAGCTGCTGAATCTATCCCAGTCCCATAATTGTGTGTCTTCGTCAGGCACCGAGTCAATTACCGGTGCCACAATAGCAGTGTGTTGCTCGCTCAAATCTATATTCTCTGGCCATTCGTTGGGATCATTAAGCCAGCATGGGCCATTCCACCACAACGCAGAAGATTTGAGAAATTTAGCAGAGACACCACGAGTAATGCAATCACTTGGATTCTCTTTGGTAGACACATACCGGAACTGTGCGGTTGGGAGCAGGGTACGAATTTCGTCGACACGGTTGGTGACGTACACTGGTAGCTTCTTACGGCTATGTAACCAGTAGAGCGTATATTGGCTGTCACTCCATACAACTGTCTCCGAGATATTTAGCAAATTTTTAAAAGTTTCCTCTACAAAGTGAACGAGTCTAGCAGCCAACAGAAATGCAAGTCAGCTCTAATTTTGGGATGGAAAGTGATTTGATCGGGGCGACTTTCGCCTTCGCCTGACTAGACGGCTGCCACTTGTGTCAACAAAGTATATGGCGGTACCGTACGCGAACTTGCTAGCGTCTGAGAAGGCATGAATGGAACAGGATGGTCCATGACAACTCTCCGAGGAAAATTAAAACCCTTACAGAGACGAAGATCCGAAATAATGTCATCCCACTCCTGAACCAGATCGCCAGTCAAAACCTCATCCCATCCCAATTTTATCCTCCATAATTGCTGAAGGAATAATCTCGATTTGATCGACACCGGTAGAACTATCCCCAAGGGGTCAAAAAGTTTAGCTGTCATACTCAAGCAAATTTGTTTTGTAATCTGCGAATATTGCGCGTACTGAACGCCGAATGAGAGGGTATCGGTGTCCGTTTTCCAAAACAACCCTAGCACTCTAACATGTTCCTGCTGTACAGCCGCCACACCATCCTGTTGCAGTACAGTCCGCAAAACAGAATTATTAGTCGCCCATTCACGCAAATGTAGATGGGCGTCATTCATAATCTCTCGGACTACAGCGTAAGTATCAACCAGGAAATCTTCTTCATTTCCTGTACCCAGTAAATTGTCTATGTACAACCCCTGACCGAATCTGATGAATAATCTGCAGATCTGCACTGACATAAGACAAATGTTTCAAAATGGTGGCATTTAAAAGGAATTGGGAACAAGTCGCTCCAAATAAAACAGCCCGGAATCGGTAACAAATTAGGGGGGAATCCAGTTGCCTCGGATACTTGGGCCACATAAATCGCTTATAGTCCTGGTCGTCTTCATGGAGTCTTAACATTAGAAATGCCTTCTCAATATCAGACACCCAGGCATATTTACCGAGTCGAAATCTAAGACCAAAAAACCTGCGCAAATCTGGTACCAGTGATGGTCCAGTGTACAGGCAGTCATTAAGACTAGGATGACGTTCACTCATCTTGGCGGAACAGTCAAAGACAATACGCACTGGCGTAGTTTTGCTCTCCTTGATTACACCATGATGAGCCAAGTAATGCCCGGTATCTGATGTATCAAAAGGCACCTCTTCTATAAAACCCCGGGACAATTGTTCCTTTATGACTTTTGAGTATTCCTCGCAAAAGTCAGGCTCCTTGAGGAATCTTTTCTGAAGTCCCCGAAGATGGCCTATGGCCAAACCCTTGTTAGATGGCAGCTGATCCTTGGAATCGTTCCAGGGCAGTCTCACTTTATACTGTTGGCTGTCGGGATCGTAGGTAACGGTATCCTCGTACGACGATAGTGCTTGACGCTCAACCAGTGAGTATTCCTTAGGGGTTATCCTGATATGATCTAATTCCCACAAAACATTTAAGTCATTTTTGCATGGTGGAATATTACCAGTGGACATGTATTCGTCCATTGGTGTTACTGCTACTTTCAATACAGTAATTACTTCTGTGCTGGAGCTGGTAGGCTGTGTCACATATGAACCACTGATGGCGTACCCGTACTTGGTAGGAAGCAGAATTAGGCTACCTGACCTTAGTAGTGATCCGCACCGATGAGCAGCTCCAGCTGATCTGTGTCCGTTGCGTGAGGATCGGCTAATTTTATGCCTTTACTTTGTAAACTAACCAGTTTAGACTTTAGGTTAAGTTCACCTTTATGTTCTGGCAATTCATCAACCACTATTGCGTCTAGATGATGAAATTTACCTCTGTGTTTGTATTGCAGTGCCACAACATTATATTCCCTAGAGGCCTGTTTCCCGGTAAATCCGTGAAGACATAACTCCTCAGTTCCTTTAGAAATGTAGGAAAGGGAGGATAGAACAGAAGACTTCACAAAGGTCCTCTGAGAACATTGGTCAAGTAGCGATCTGATTTTAACACAATTATTATCCTTACCCTTTACCGGCAGCTGTACGGTGGGCAAGATTACTGTATTTTTACCTGTGGCAACGGACATTGTAGTTGAAGTAGCAGCAGTATGCTCTCTCTTGGGGTTATCCTCTGCTGGTCTACTTTCTTTCCCTTGTTTTTGTGTACACAGGGAATGAAAGTGTTTGCCCTTACAAAACTTGCAGCTTCTTATGTTAGGATTAGTACATACCGAATGGCCATGGTCTTTTGACAAGCACCCAGTGCAGAGACGTAGTTGACGGGCTCTTTTAACTTTAAGAGGCCCTGTCTTATACTTCATACACTTGTACCATAAATGATTGGTGCCACTACACAGAACACAGTTGAATTTCCTGTACTCACTCTGGGCGGTAAATGTTGCCGTAGCCATGGGTGTACCCCCTATTCTGTCTTGACCAGCCATATTGTACACTTCAGCCTGGAGGCAATGAGTGAATTTCTTATAATCCAGGCTCGAGTCTCCCATTTCCCGTTTTATGGTTTCCTTTAGTGGTGATGGTAACTTATTGACAAGAGTCACCACACAAAATTCCTCCAAACAAAATACCATGGCTAATGATTGACCTCATCACACTCTCTGTATTGGCATAGAAGTCCTTCAGGTCAGCTGTTTGGTGTTTGGGTGACACTAATTGATTGAATTTGGTAACATAAGCTGCCTTGATTCGATCTGGATGCCCATATGTCTCTTGCAGGAGCTCAATTGCTGGGGCATAGCTTGCACTTTCGATTATGAATCCTTCGACTAGCTTATGTGCATCACCCTGAAGCTGACCCTTTAGATAGGTGAAGCGTTGTATATCTGTGAGGTCGGGATTGTCATGGATGGTACACTTGAACATCTCCCAAAATCCCGACCACATGGTGGCATCACCTTCAAATTTTGAAAGAGTAAGAAGTGGTCATTTGACTGCGGATTTCTTTGGCTCTTTCTTGACCTCCTTCTTGACCTCTGTAATCAAGATCCCCTTCAGTGTGGCAACGATTACTTGTATGCCCTCCATATATAGGGTATCCTCTCTGATCACCTCGATATAATCGGCGTCCTCGTAAGTGTCGGCCAGGTCCTCCTGTGTGACCTCATACTTGTCAAGTTGCTTTTGAATACTGAGCAACCTGGCCTCCACCTCCACTCTAGACGCCGAATCAAGGAATCCATCAATATCAGAGGTTAATACCGTCTAAGAGCCCTTAAGTCCAGCCCGACGCTTTTGTACACTTTTAGCCATGATTATACGGGAAGGAAATCTATTGACGTTAAATCAAACTATCAATGCCAGACCGAAGAAGTTGCGGCCAACAATACAGTACTCCGAGAAATCAAATAAATCACGAGCCGAAAATAAAACACCCTCACGAAATGCGGAATAAGAATTATGCGCAATGTAGACTAGCAATTGGAGCTTTTCAATTTAACTCCTTACATAATAGTTATGAAATTATAGAATCATTACACCATAAGTTAAGAAAAGCCGGGAGGGAAATTTAGTACAATACAGTATAGGCCAAAAGTCTCCAGATGTCAAAAAGAGCAGTACCGTTTAAAGTTATAATAAATTAAAGAATTTTTAAGAGAGAGTGAGCCTATAGGGTAATTGAAACAGGCTAAACTCAATGGGTACTGCTAATTATATATTATTAAATTAATAATGGTGAAAATTGTACACAAGAAAAGTTCATTTCAAGAAGTCACAAGGAAAAAAAGTTTTGAGTTGGATTAACACACACTCAGCCTATCCGCTATCATATTACCCGCATCCAGGGCACGACGAGAAGAATTTAGAATGACATGTGAATCAAATAAAGAAGATTATTGGACAGTATAAATTTGATATAGAATGAATAACCTTAACTTTTGAAATTATTATACAGTACAGTATGGATGATTTAATCTTAGTGCCAATCAATTGTTATATAATTTGGGCCTAAAGGTTTTACAATCAAAATTTAATTAATATACTGTACCGATTGAAGGATTACTAATCTAGGCTATACTGATTTTGTTGATCAACTCTAACGTCATGGTGGGCAAACATCTCGTCGTATGACCTGGCGACCATGGCATATTCGTCTTGCATAAAGCACCGACGACCGGTGGCCAGGATCTCCGAATAGAGACGCTTTGATGCCTCGTGCGTGAGGTGTACCCCGTCGGGACTGAAGTCAGCCTCAGAGGTATTCATTGACTGATAGCGCTCCCGGGTGAATGGGATATGGCGCTTTAGCCATCGGTTAACCGCATTTCTAATGCGGTTAAACTCGTCCGTAGAGACCCCTCGTGGAGCCTGCCGCTTCTCTACCCCAATCACCCGGACTTCTCCCCCCGAGAGCCGCACCACCTCCTCAGCTAGGACCTCGACCCCCTCCGCAATCCCTCTCGGACTGACCCCGCTCCTTATCTCATTTCCTCCTATCACCAAGAAGGTCAAGTCGGGCTTCAGCTCTAAAAACTGACCCCAGGCTTCTGTTGATCTCAAGGTGCTGACGCGGGCACCTGGGGCGGCCAGAGGAGTCACGGAAAAGAAAGGCCTGTGGACGGCTTGGTCCACGTACAAATCCCTGACGTAGGAGTGGCCCAAAATTGCCACCTTCCTAATCGGGCCTGGGTACGCAGGCCTATCAACCACCGCAGGATAATCTTCCCCTACCCCACCACCCGCGGCACCATGACGCCAAAAGCCCTGGGCCATGAGGGACAGACGAAATATGGCACAAATTTGTTTTACTACGTAGGCCACGCCACCACCAACCACAAAAAAGGTGGGGGGGGGGGGGCAAACTAGTGAAAGGTCGAAGGACCAATTATATGGCTAATTTAGATAAGTGGACTGTATATTATTGATAATGAAGAAGTATTAACCATATAGAAATATAATTACCCTTTGATGAACTCAGCTGGTGATTGGAGGATGGCGGAAAATAGGCTAGATTGCTGGAAGTGGTTAGTATAGTAAACAGAGTATGAAAAGAGGCTACAATAGGCTAGATATTTACGTTAAGTTGTGCTAAGTAACAAAGATGATGATGTAGTGACTATGGAGTATGAGATGAAAAGTGAAGCGAAAACACCTGGTGAAATAACTAGAAGAAAGAAGGCTTAGCGTGTGTAGCTGGGACGGAGGTTGGTTGGAGAGTGAGTGAGCGCGTTATGTTTGTCTCTGTCGTGACATACCGCGCACGCGCATAACATATGGAAAATGTATCCCATCTTCTTTACAATGAGATACTTATAAACAATCTTAAATAATACAAATATATATATATATATGGGAATTATAATCCCACAATACTTTCCCATATACTACTATAGAATAATATATTCTACCCAATCATGGAACGTTCGACCAAGGTTATGGAAGCCTTCAACTTAAGACAAACGGAATGATACGTAACGCTACATCAACCCAGATTACGTAACATCGAGGACTGTTCATACTAGTTTGAGTACACTAAGTATGGACAGTTCCTGTTAGCTTATATTTCGTTCTGTTCTACCAAAGGGGATCTCACTTGGTTCCTATATCATGCAGGAGCTTAAATCTTAACCATATCTCAATCTCTTTCTTACCAGACTTAAGCATAATTAGTTCGAGTTAATTGTCGACAATTTCACCAATTATCTCTTCTCTCTCTCTCTCTCCATTTGCATTATGACTTCCACATTCTCTACATCCCATGAATTCCAATCCGTGCTAAATATCATACACACACAGAGAAGCTGTTTGTGCACACACTCTCAAATACGTACATGAACACAGACACACAGGGCGGGACAATTCCATCATTTCATAGATCAATTTACACATAAGGGGGTAGTGGACGGTTTTTGTGCTATTAATTCATTTATTAATATGTTGTTTAGTTCTTCGCTAGACCTCTATCAAGCTTAGCAAATTCACACCCAAGATAAATTTGTACATTTTTCGGTAGAAAAATTTCGGCCGAAGGATGGTTCCTTTTTAAAATACTGGCTCGCTATTGCTTGCTAGGAACAGATTGACACCTAAATGGCACGAAAGGTCTTGAAATTGACAACAAAATGGGGAGGAAGGTATGAAAATAGACAAACTAATGGGATGGAACATCGTTTAATCTCAAAACAAATATGCTAAACACGAGGAGAAGGAGATCCATAAAATACGAGTATACCCCCTTAACAAAGACACCCGCAAACAGACATACAGAGGGGCAATTCTATCCTCTCATAGATTAATTTAAACTTAACACACAAGAGCGGGTGGTAGGGTATTTTACACTGTGCCGCCCAGTTTTTTTTTTACCCTTGATAGGGTTGTTTCCGTGCTCATTTTCATGCATAAACAAGACCCAGAGTGTAAAACAAGTATCTATCCCTGAAAGGGAGTAAACAGAGCTTTCCAATAACACCCGAACCATCCTTATACGACCACTGGTTCTCTTGCAACGATCGTGCAACACGAGTGCAAAAAACCTAAAATAAGGTAATTTCCGTACATAATTCCCTGTGTAGCGAAAGGAGAGGGAGGAGGAGGGTAGAATACAGCTCGGTACACCCCACCGGTGGGGGAGCGGTCATAAGGTTACTACGCTCGTCCCACCACTCAGCTCTCTCTCAGAGCAACATTACGTGCTGAAAATGGCACTCGACATATGTGGTGCACCGCCACATAGTCAATATTTATTCAACTCGACATATGTGGTGCGCCGTTGGTTAAGGGTTAAGGGGTACTACTCGCTTTTTATGGACCTCCTTCTCCTAGTGTTTAGCATATTAGTTTTCATATTTAAGACGTTCCTCCATTAGGTGGTGATTGTAATACCTTTCACCCAATTCCGTTGTCTATTTCAAGAACCTTTCGTACCATTTAGGTGTCGATTTTTTTCTAGGTGAGCGATAGTGAGCCTGTAATTTTAAGAGGAACTGGCTTTCGGCCAGGAAATTTTTTCTATCGAAAAATGTACACATTTATCTTGAAGGGGGGGGGGGGGGGAGGGGGGAGGGGAGGTCTAGGGGGTGTTCTTCAAAGCTTGATGGAGGTCTAGCGAGGAAACTAAAAAATAAATGAATACATTAATTAACAGACCAAAAAAACCGGCTACATTAATACCCTTAACTAAGACACACGCACGCAAATACTATCACGTAAGGCAACTACATGTATAACAGAATAAATGAAAACAATAAAAATCCACATCCAGATAAATGTAAGATGTTCAAAGGCAACACCAAAAAATTACACTCTCTCCCTAAGGGGCCAGTGGCTGGATTTTTGGTTCTATCAATTAATTCATTAATTGATATTTTTAGTTTCCTCGCTAGACCTCCATCAAGCTTAAAAATCACCCACTAGACACCCATTCTAGATAATGTGTCCATTCGGTAGAATTATGTTCCGGCCAAAGGCCAATTCCTCTTAGAATGACAGCTCGCTATCGCTCGCCAGGAAATCATCGACATCTAAATGGCAGGAACAGTTTTAAAATTTACCAAGAAATGGAGCAAAAGGTGTTAAAATCCGCCAAAATGGGGCCAACCGTCTTAAATGCTCAAAACTAATGGGAATAAGCACGAGGGAGAAGGGGGTCCGAAAAACAAGCACTACCCCCTTAAATCTATCTTTCCCTCATCCCATGACAAACTGCTTCAAGCTCCGTGTCTCCAGACTATTTGACGTTCCTTGAATCTGGCTTTGTACTCTTTCAACCTTGAGGGAGACACTTCTTACAGGGAGATTTGCCTTTTGTTTCCTTCATACATGTAGAAATACACAATCACATACAGACATACCGGTACAGTTACATAGAGTTACATAGATACACAGACTGCACATACCTTGCAGTCCCAGTTAGGGCAGTCAGGACTTCATTAATTCTAACATGGGAATTGCTACACAGTGGAAGGTAAGAGAGAGAGAGAGAGAGAGAGATATGTACATAGATTTACATATATACACTGGCCACAAGACATTTCAAGCCCAGCGATGTGGTCAGGACTTAATTCTAGTGAGAAAACAACCCGAGAGTAAGGGAGAGTGGAAGGAAAGGATAGCAAAGAAGAGAGAGAGAGAGAGAGAGGAGAAAGCGCGAGAAGAGTGAATAGTAAGATGCAAACAGTTTCCTGGTGTTTTCTCTCCCGTCATTCATGTACCATAATAGTCCTTTCATGAAGCGGCCTTTTCTCGGGTCATCCTAGCCTTTATACTATCCCCTCTCACACACACGCTCTCTATCGCTCTCTCTCATCTCTTCTCTCTCACACTCTCTCTCCCTCTCACACACACACACACTCAAACACACACACACAGTAAAGCGGCACATAAACTACTAAACAAACACTCACCTTCTAGCACATACAGCAATACACTCAACAGAATAACAATAACTTGACACACCCACAACACAAACAAGTAAAAACACAAGCACGATACACAAACAGAGAGATAGAGAGAGAGAGAGAGAGGAGAGAGAGAGAGAGAGAGAGAGAGAGAGAGAGAAAAACTCAGCTCTTAAAACACATACACCGACAATTATAATCAAATAACCCAACCACAACCATATAGAGTAAACAAACACACACACAATACACACAGGCAATTCCCCACACTTCCCCTAACCTACTTTACTTTCTTCGTTTCTATTACTCTCCTTAAAGGTATATACAAACACCAGTATACGCAAAACACACACAAACAATTACAAACCCCACAAAGCTAATATATACAAAAACATCAAACACACACACAACTTCGCCCTACCCTCCTTCCTTTCTTCGTTGTCTAGTGCTTCTCCTTTAAGGCCAAGTCAAACAGGACAAACAAAACACCAAACCACCAAAATCTAAACAACCATAGGCCAAAAGGTAAGATATACAAAAATATCAAACACCACACTATATGTTCCCTGAACCCTTCCTTCCTTTCTACGTTTTCTATTCGTCTTCATTAAGGCCAAGTTATACATTACACCCTGAGAGACCCAATACACAAAAAACCAATCCACAGCCCCCACAAAGCCAATACCTCTACCACAAAAACAAAACACACTATCCAACCTTACCCCACTTTCTTCCTTTCTTCGGCGTCTAGGATACTCTCACATGTAGTAACACGATAATTTTACCGGCATCACTTCTCAACATCTGAGGTCTATAAAGCTACTGAAATATCGTTTTTGAATCATTATTAATCTAAAGGTAAAACCATCTGCATCCGAATATACCTGTCGATACCGTATGAAAAAAGGGAGTCTCGAAATGGCTGTAAACGGTCGCCTGAAAAACCTTGTGTGTGTCTCAGTCTTTAAAAATCGAGGGATAAGTCGGAATTCTGATTCTGGGCAGGCCTCAGGGGGGCGGATATTGACAGCTCAAATATTATGACAGTCTGGCTTAACTTTTTTGAAGATTAATACGTTGTGAGCTTTGGTTGGGAGGAGCAGGGAAGAGAGAGACAGAGTTTTAGTTAGATTTACAAAATACACTGGCTACCGAGAGAGAGATGAGAGAGAGAGGATTCACAATAGATACATGGGCCACACAGATTCTTTCCGATACATGCAAGGTGGCATGAACTTAATCCTAGTAGAGATAGCACCCCTAACAGTAAGGCAGAGGGAAGGAAAGGATTGCAATGATGCGGACTACAACGAGTACGGAGAGAAGGAGAGGAGCGAGAGAGAGAGGAGGGAAGCAGATTTGGATATGTAATATAGGCATATTGAGGAGGCAAACAGGGAACAAACCAATATGGGTTCTACATGATAATTAAGCAATCTTACAGTTTCACATATTAATGATATTACTATAGCTAACAGAATACACCCCCCCCCCCCCCGCCCCTTTCACTCTCCAAACACATTTTAGGCAATCATTTAACCCCTTCATTACTCGGTGCCGTCCCTTTTTAACCTATTCTGGCTTTACTATTAGACAGATTTTATTAAGTTTATAAATTACCTCCAGCAATCTCAACTGGGCACCAATCCTCTCACCTTAACCCTTCTTCAATACCAAAAGATCCTTCATTAACACCTTAAGAAGCGGACTATGCGTTTATTGCTTGTACCGCACGCGGGGTTGTTTTTAGCCAAAATAGGGATGTTTACGTATCAGTTTCATGCCTAAATAAGAACCAGAACGGAAAACAAGATCTATCCTGGAAAGGGAATATAAACAGAGCTTCGGAAGACACCATAAAGACTCTTTTATGATGGCGAGTTTTTTGCAATAACAGTGCACAACGCGAGTGCAAAAAAAAGCAGTAATTAGGCCACTTTCCCCATACAATTCCGTATATAGCGAGTGAGGAGGGAGGGAGGACGGTGGGATTCGTATGTAGTAGGTCGATGCGGTGGTGTGGAGCAGGCTACGCTCGCTCTCTCCTGCAACCAAATTCTCTCTCTCTCTCAGCAACATTCGTTGTGAAATTGCCACAAACCTATGTCGAGCGCCGCCACAAGTCCAGCTTTATTTAAACTAGACTTATGTTGCGCGCCCGCTAATTAAGGTTAAGCTGCACAAAAACGTCTAAATTAGCTAGAAAATATATTATTAGAAGAAACGTCTGGGGGGGGGGGGGGGGGGGCGGTTAAAAGAAGGGCGTTTAAGGGCGAGATGTGTCGCTTTTCTGGTCCCCTATGGGCGGATTTAAGGAAGATAAGTTTACTCTAGGCTACCTAAAGACTGAAAAGGTCAAGCTCATATAACCAATATTAAATTAATACTTAATACCGGGAGTGTAACTCACTATTAAAATTACCAAAGAATATTGCAGTTAGGCAAGGTGGAAATGCTGCGATCCCATGGCAGGCGCTCCGCGATGGATGGTAGGCAACATGGATGACTATTCGAAACCACCATTGGATGTTTACATTAACCCGGTGACCCCCACCCGCATGACGTGCACCTGAACAATAATGAATAAATAAGTAAGGGTGAAGCAAAGTTAAATCATGAGGAATAAGGCTTAGCGTCACGTCGGTCTTGTCTGTAGGATGAAGTTGAGTTTAAGTTAATGAATGAGAGCTAGATGAAGACCGGAACCAGGATCGCGGCTGAACTAAAGAGTGGAGTTGTTGCTTGGACGATTAATAAAAGTGCTCTGCTGCGGGTGCGCCACAATCCAAGCACGTCATACGTCTTAACGCTACGAAAATCTAGCGGCTATTGCTAAATTAGTAGCGGATATCCTATGCTGGTAAATATCGCTCCAGCTTTCATAATATTACAGCATGGTTTATATGATAAATCATATATGCATTCCTAAAGACACTTAAATACTATACTTTCGATATAATAGGGCCTTATCTAACTTATTAATCTTACATACTGTACCAAACTGTATTCTAGCGGTATGATACATTTAGAAAGGTAGGTTATAACACCACTGACTATCGTGAATCCACGATACACTCCCCCCCCCACCACCCCCCAAACACAATACCTGGAACCCCACCTTTATATTTAGAGTTGCCCAGAAGCTAATCTTTGTGTCGGCCACATATCAAACGGCCGCCACGAGCTGAGCGGTCATGGGCTCTAGTCCCGATCCGAGGCGGGATCCCCGATGGGATTGCGGTGGCCTTGGCTTAAGGCAGCCTCCTCGGATCCAGCCATCATCAGGGTGGAGCTCTTTCTTGTGTAGAAGAGCCAAGCTCCATATGCGTACAGTCGTGCTGGATCCCCGAGCAAACGAACAAGTAGTCCCAGTAGCTGTCTTGAGCAGCGCTACTCGCCCCTACCGAGGCCTTCAGCCCTCGTATACTCTTCACGAACGCGGCCCCAAACTTCCAGTACAATCAAAACTTCAGGACTATCATCATGGATGTGAACACTATCTCGCCTACAGAGGGTGCTGTGATGGTTGTAACAGCAGTCTTAGTTGTTCCTCTTCCAGTTAGTCCCAATAAGTAGGTCTATTCACCCATCTCTTTTTAAAATCACCTACTAAAACCCTAGAAATATACTGGTTAACGTAGTGACACCGCAGCCTCGGTGGAACATCGAAGGGTCCATCTAACTCTGCCTGTGACTGCAGATCAGTAGTGGAAAGGCAGTCATTGGATTGCCGTAGAGCCAAATGCGCTGGGTTAGTGGCAGTGGATGTTGCAGGTACGGTATATACGTAAATGAGGAGGACGATCGTTAACAAACCGCCTCGGACTTACAGTGCAGCACTAGTTTTCCTAGTTCTTTTCACTCCTTTTTAACAAGCGGTCCTGCAAACCGCCCGTGAAGACTGACTTCACGATTTTGCCTACACCAACCCGTTTCCCACATTCCACCCAAACCATGGCGCTTTGGACTGGTATAAACTTCCACTCGCACCTTCGCTCTCCCAAGTAAGCAACAAACCGTTGGATCGTCGCTCAATCTATCAAGTACCTGGAAGACTTGAAGAAAAGTGGGAGCATTGTCGCTTAACGAATCAAAATGAGGGAAGGAACGATACGGGCACCAATAATCTCCTGAATAGCCAGCATTACACTCTTCACAAGTACATATTGTCACTAGAGTTCGTAAATGTATATGCACGTGAAGTGGCAAAGTAAATAGCGCAATACATAAACCTTCGTCCAGTTCCCTAGTTCTCCATTGCGACGGTATAGTCTAGTCCTGGTAACTCGGAAGGGTTCTAGATGAAATTAACGCGACACTCTTGGCAAGGGTGGAGCAGGTACAGTCGTAAATGGTCTTCCTTTTAGGTCTACGGCAACACCACACACCTTTTGGACTACTCGTCGAACTACCTGCCGAACTCTTGGGGTATCCACCAGTTGAGACGCAATGTAGAAAAATTAACGTGGTGTACCCACGTAGCGTATTTACTTACTCGTGTGTGCGTTGTGTACCAGTAGATCCCCGGTGATCAATGGGTGTTGTTTGCAGTGTGAGGCTAATCAGGATAGGATTTGTTGGCACAGTCTGTCTACACCTGACCCTCCTTAGACGTCCCTCACATATAATATGTAATTCTGTAATGTGTAGCGCTTAGTTGACGCACAATGGGTAAAGGCATTTTAACTCTTACCAGAACTTCTTATGGATTCTAATTCCTGACTGAACCCATCTAATTAGTGTTACCTCAGATGCTTTATTTCTACTGCATTAAGCGTTGTTGACACAAGATTGCAGAGTTGTCCTTGTAGACTGGGACCTGTATGTTGGTGATTATAACGCAACACCCAAGCATACGACCCTGACCTAATTTAATGTACCCACCGATCCTTACCCACTCTAAACATAGGACTCGGTGTGATGTCGGTTTGAATGACAGCTGTCACAGTGTCTAAAGCAAAGCTCAACTCAACCTCGGCACTTCCATACAGCCCAATCCCCTTCGTGGAGCAGCCATTTTGGGCCTTGCCACCACAGGTCGGACCTTAATCAATTTGGATGCCGTTACTCACCTACTTATTAGGGTAAATGGGGTTGTCTTTGGTTAGGTACATAATGATAGAAGGTGGTTGGTAGTAGGGATCGGTTATTTCATCTACCCTATTGCGCACATAGATAGGGGCACATGTCCTTTGACTATGCACCCAAGCTTAGTGCAATTTGGACTATCGCAACTAATACGGTGTAATCCGCCCTTAGTTGCAGTTCCTTATCGTATGAAATGCGGACATGATTAACCCAAACATCCCAATACGCAGCATGGCAGTTAGTTCCAATTGGGAATCGTGACCCCTTTACCGGTGAAACCTTAGCCCTTCGGGCGTGGTGAGTGGTAAATTAAATCCCAAACGAGGCGGTAACACAATAAATAGCTACTCCACTATGCAGTGGCACGTCGCATCACAGAATGCATGTAAAAAACATGGGTCAACAAAATGCGGCCACTTGGCGCTGGGGGGTAACTCTAATGTTACATAGGCGTGTTATAATCTTCTAGTAAGGACCTACCTGTTCACATAAGAGCATCGGGGTAAATTTTCGTCCCACCCTAAGTTGCGTCTCCCATATTTCCTGGATCTAAAATCCTAGCTCTGATGGTAACAGGTAATGCTAAACCTAAAGGATTTAAAAAAAATTGCGCGACTTTACTCAACAGGACTACGTTTTGTGTGCGTTCTCAATCAAGGTGAAATATAAGCACACCTTTTAGTAATTGGTCATAATTATGTACTTACCACTTTCAGTCCACATATGCAATATTAACATCACATTAGCCTACCTCTTTATAGATTTAATGTAATTTAAAGTAATAAAGAGGGGGTTAGAACTTACTATATAAACCGCTTACCTTACACAATACAGTATCCACGAGAGATTGGGATATGAGTAACAACAATGAAGGAAACTATGAGATGGTAGGTCAGTCGTTAAGTCAAAAAAACGTAAATAATAATGAAATTAAGGAAACAAATGCAGGGTTTAAAAACAAAAAAATAAAAGAAAAGAAAAAAGAAAACAAAGGAGTAATTTACTGGGGTAAGGTGATGGGCGGGATTACAGACCTTAGCGGAAGTCGCAGGATTATACTCCGGCATCACGCTCTAAAAAGCCATCGTTCTAGTCATGGACCGTGATCTTGTTATGCAGGATCTTGTTAGCGTCGACCGGTCTTAGATGGATCACCGTCGATGTCAAGATCCTGCGGTTTTGACGAGACAGACAAAAAAAGCGATTGTCGTGGTCAGTCTAGCCTGAGAGCGCAATGACCCGGGTTGTTGTAACAGGGTAATTCCTGATTTTATTATACTGCCTCTAGCTGGCATTCCCCTTACATCCAGAGCGGTATTATTCTAGGGAAAATCAGGAGTTGCAATTTCCCCCTACCGTGTCCATCTCGACAGCCAAAGAAGCCAGGTCCACCTAATGCCGCAGACAGAGCACGCGGGATCTGTGTACGGGGGTTTATGTTCGTTGCCCCCGCATGGAGTAAAATAGAGGTGTTTTTGTAGATGGGGGGCCGGTATAATACCAGCTACCCAACTTCATCGGAGGACTTAAGGACTTGAGATATTAGCCCCCTGGGCACCCCAAAGTAGCGGAATTGAAAATTTCCGATCCCCGGTGCGCCCCCCTGTAGTCAACAGGCGCCCTGGTGTGCTGCCCTCAGTCGGGTGTTGCGTATGACGTGGCTGAAGAGCGCTATGACGATCTACCTCAGGTCCAAGACTTGTACTGGTTGATACACCAGACCGACACCCCCCGGATCCTTTTGATGCTACAACCTCCCTTAACATTTGCCATTGCCTCACGCCTAACTTAGGAAAATTAATTGTGGGTCAAAGTCCCGGTTCTGGGCACCAATATGTCGGATTTAAGTCAGAAGATAAGTTACTCTAGGATACCTAAGGACTGAAAAGGTCCACTCATATAAAATATAAAAATTATAATCATACCATGAGTGTAAACTCACCTATTAAAATTCACCATAGAATAGTGTGCAGTCTAGGCAAGGTGAAATGCTCTGATGGAGGTGCTGATGGGGATGGTAGGCAAATGGCTACTATTCGAACACCATTTGGTGGGATGTTTACCTTAAGGTGAACAGCTATGAGTGCACCTGAACTAATAATGAATAAATAAGTAAGGTTGCAAGAAAGTTTAAATCATGAGAATAAGGCTTAGCTGTCAGTCGGTCTGTCTGTAGGATGAAGTTGAGGTTAAGTTAATGATGAGAGCTAGAGTGATGAAACCGGGAACCTAGGATCGCGGCGAACCTAAAGAGGTGGAGTTATTGCTGGGACGAAGTATAAAAGTGCTCTGCTGCGGTGCGCCACCAATCCAAGACGTCCATGTCTTACGCTACGAAATCTAGCGGCTACTGCTACGGGTTTTAATAGTAGGCGGATATCTAGCAGTATAGTATAGCACCGCGTTCATAATATTACAGCATGGTTTATAATGATGAATAATATGTGCATTCCTAAAGACACTTAAATACTATACTTTCGTATAAAGGGCTTAGTCTAACTTATTAATTTTACATACTGTACAAACTGTAATCTAGGGTATGATACATAAGAACAATGTAGGTTTATACCATTTCTGACTATCGTGAATCCACGATATCCCCTTTCTCCCTCATGTTAGCCACATTAGTTTTTAAATATGAAGACGTTCGGTCCATTAGTTTGGCGATTTTAACACCTTTAGCTCCATTCTGTTGTCAATTTTAACCACTTGTCTAGCGGTTGGCCGGTATTTTAAGTCCGGTCTTCTAGAGAAGAAAGGGACTATGTGGCGGGGGACCGACTTAAGGGGGAGCGTCCACCATGTATTTAAACAATGGGCCGATCGGGGTCATTTTTATACAGTTCATAGATACTACTTCTAGCGAGAAACACACCATATCCAAAATGAATCTAAATTCGGATGGAATAGTTTTTTCGCTACCTCGGATTTTCGCATTTTGGCCAAATTGTCAAAAAACCTACAAAACTAAAAAACTTTTGGTCCACTCTATATCATTAAAATAGCATTGGACAAGAGGAGAAACAAATGCAATAAAATGTACAGAGGGATTTGTGATACAACCTTATATTTTTTTTTTATTAATATTGTTGTTGTTTGTGTGTTTTTTATATATTTAAAAACCGGTTTCCAAGCCTCCTGTCAACAAACGTTATGGGTTTATCAAAACATTCCTCAGTACATTTCTACTGCATTTAATCTCCTTCTTTCCAATTTGTTTTTTTATTTATTAAAATCGGACCCAAAATTACGAAAAGTTTTTAGGTTTTTTGTTCGAATCATTAGAGTTTCAAGAAAAAAGGCAAAATAAAAATCTCAAATGTATCCATTACACAACGGGGGCCGGGGGGGGGGGGCGGGGGGGGCGCTGTATTTACGGTAATTTTTATTACGAGTCTAAAATTTTGCCAGGAGATGCATAGAGTGTTGCCCTGACGGAGCAGTGAAAATCTCAAGTTCGGATTTTTTCAACTTGCACCTCTAAATACCCCATGGCGGAGGAAGATCCCCTTAAGGAGGCCCCGTGTGCAATTTTGAGCAATATTTGGCCTTGAGAGAGAGATGACGAGGCGGTGGGAAAGGAGCGTAGCGTCGGCTCTGACCGTTCGGCACGAGGTCCGCTGCGGGTAAAAGCTGACGGCGCCTCCACAATCACTACGCTCGCTACACAGGGAATTATGTGAGGAATTAACGGTATTTTAGGCTTTTCCTGCGTCTTGCACGAGCGTTGCAAGAGAACGCGTGGTCGTAAGAAGGATGGTTCTGGTGTCATGGCAAAGCTCTAATATCGCCCTTTCAGGGATACATATAATTGTATTACCGGGGGCCCCTCTGGCTCTTGTTTTAGCATGAAA